>JAPYZI010001548.1:0-31864 GCA_030523105.1 Ophioninae sp. A BG-2022a
AAAAAAAAAAAGAAAAAAAAAAAAAAAAAAGAAAAAAAAGGAACCCAGAGAGAGGGAGAGAGAGAAAAAAAGAATTTCCACATGAGCACTGGCCCGCGCACTCGCGACCGTCCGACCGCGTATAAATACACCCCGAGTGTGTATGCGCTCACCCGCCCGCGTCTGCACTCGACTTGCTGGGGTTGCAATAAATAAGCTCTCCCACACGTAACCGCGCACTCGCGCACGTACCTACACACACCGGAGTATTAATAATACCTTTGTAGAAAGAAGCGAGAGGGAACAACGCAGACAAGTACACGGGGATGAAGAGAGGGGAGGCCGAGTTCAGGAGGAGGAAGAGGAGGAGGAAGAGGAGGGGGTGGGGGGCAATCTATGCAAGGAGGAATGCACCGCGGCGTAATACACGTACGAGGCCTGCGTATATATCGACACACGTGTAACCTGTTAAGTGCATAACGGCGTATGCACAGCCTTTGGCAATCTCCGCGTTCTCGATGCATAATATAATTAATCACAACGTTCAAAGAAGAAACAAAAGTGTGTCAAAAAAAAAAAAAAAAGAACATAAAAAAATATAAAAAAATAAATAAAAAGGAAAATAAGAGGAAGAAGGGGGGAAAGAACAGAGCCGAGAATCGCACCTTTCTTTCGCTTGTTGTTAACTGCCTCGTCTTTGATGATTACGGATTTATTATATTTATCGAGAGACGATTTAAAGAGGCATCGCTGTTCGCCGATCAACCTTCGACCGCTCGGAAATAGCGAGGATCCTGATAAAAATCAGATTTATACCCCTAACCCGCTGGGCCCATGCACTACCCACTTGCGGATGTAATTTCATTCGGTATCGGTACGGTCACCCGCCTGATTGAGTTATGAATACATGCGCACGTTCTGATTAATTGGATTATGCAGAGTCAACGTGAAAACCCGGCGTATGGGATAACCTGCTATTCTTGCGTCAATTCGGATCATTCTCGTGTAAATTCTGTGATGTTTTTTTTTTTTTTTTTTTTTTGTTTTATTTTTACTTTTTCGATTTCTCCAGTATCTAGTTTTTATCCATTTGCGTGTACTTTCTTGGAAGCTTCAAAGAGCCATTGGGAATTTCTCGGACTAGTTTTTTTTCCATCCTCTGTACTTTGGTAAAAGATCCATCCAAACGTAAATTTTTATTGCATAAAACGTAGCGATCAGTGTCAATCTGATAACTTTGAAGGATTGATCAGTCGCTCGGTAGACTTCGTAACGATAACACGAAAAAAAAATGCGTTTCCTTCGAAAGATAAAGATCGCGTAAGAACTCTGATGGAGATCAGAAAATCCATCGAAGGATAATTCCGATGATGGGGCAAAAAAAAAAAACTCTAACCATGGAGAACGGAGATGGGAGTAATTCGAATCGATATCCGACATGTCGAATCCCTTATTGGATGTCTCTTATCCGACCGGTCTACCTTCGCGTCTATGTGTGTGCGAAAGACGGATAAAGAGAGAGGATATGTAGAGTTCGTGTGTAATAATGCTTACCGAAAAAGGATCCAAGGGATTTAAGAACCGCGAATTTCTCGATCCCGCACTTGATCACGATTTCAACGTTCGGCCGGTGTTTTCTACCGCAGCGTTCCTCTTTAGGGTCCAAGCCGCAAAGGTAGAATGGCGAAGGGAAAGAGCTATGACAAAGACGTGAGAAAAGGTGGACCGCCCGAGAGAGGGTTAATCGAGAACAAAAAAGAAGAGGTTAGAGAGAGAGAGAGAGAGAGAGAGAGAGAACGCAAGCCTCAAGCTCTGAAACGATAGAAATATAGGAGCAAAAAAAAAAAAGAAAAAAAAATGAAACGAAAAAAGAACGGGAGTGTTGGATCGGGGTTATAGGTTGAAGGTGGAGAACGGTGAACGAATACTTGCAACGCTGGCTTTATTCTAGCCCAGATTTTCGAAACCCGTCGAGACAGAAGGAAAGAGAAAAAAAAAAAGAAAGAAAGAGGAAGAAAATGCTCGTAGGTAGTTTAATCGGAAAGCCTCCGCGACACGGAAAACATCGAAGATGCACGGTCCGTCAGCCGTCTCGACTATACAATGGTTTTTCGCTTCCTTTTCTTTTTTTTATCTTTTTTTTTTTTTCTCGTACTCGTTCTTTGTGTTATCTCGTATTCATAAGATCATCGGTTACGCGTTGCACGTACCACGGATCCTTCGCGAATGCGTTTTTTTTTTTTTTTCTCAACACGATGAACGGTTGAGTTAGAACGTTGCAACTTCCCACATTGCTTTCTAATTATTTCACCTCCATCGGTTGAATCACCCTGACTTATGGATCTCAATGTTCATTTTTTACGTTTTGTTTTAATTGAAAATAAAAGTCCTCGATGACGAATCAATAAAAGTGAAAAATTTCATGATTAAGGATAACATTTTTTGTAGTCCCCTATAGGACGAGTAAACAATACGAGTTTTCGGTTCACAGGGTGTTAAGAAAATCGAATAAAGCGACCGCAGTGGATAAAATAAATAATGAGCTCGATTATTCATCTGCCAAATCTGTATAAACGTGGAACATGATTTTTGCAATTAAAATAAACGTATCGTTCCATGAAAACTGGGTCGACTCAGTGAACGCAAATTTCATAGATTAGTTACGGCAAAGCGGAAGTTAACGAGATTCAACAACTGAATGCAACGATGCAATAAATATTATGGCTTTACTTTTCATATTACTGTTCTTCATTTCAAGTAAACATTCTATATTGAAATATCACGTGAAAGTACTCGGCCGTTGAGTGAATTTACAAGATTTTATTTTTTACAAATAAATAACATTGCCAATTAACAAAAATTATCATTTTCACGGAATTTCATTATTTTTCGTTTGAACAAAAGAAAATACTTTTTTGCCTTTTCTGGCAAGCTTAAACAATTATTTCCAGCGCGATTTAAATTTCCATAACTTATCGTAATATTATAAACGCGATAACAGAATCTTCGACGAGTACAACAAAAGTTTAAACATTATTTGACGCTCGTGTTGCCAACGTCGCCAAAACCGATACTTTTAAGATTATTCTTCGATCTCTTCTTCGCCCTTGTTAACCTCAAAACCCGAACTCATTTTTTAATTCCCTTCAGTCAGGATCGAAGAAATACTCGACAGCCCTGAAAGCCAAGGCGAGCGAATCGTCCGATTATTTCACAAACGCTTTTGGATACCGCCGAAAGTCACGTATGAAAATTCGAGGGGTTTCAATTCTCGGTATGACCGCGGATGAGAAGACGAGAAGAAAGACGATGGATTTGGAACAATGGAGCTGACCTTTCCACCTACGTGGCCCAGAATAGATTCTATATTCGACAGATAATAATAATGGCGCTGATGATATTAATAATAATAATTATTATTATTATTATTATTAATTATTATTATTATTATTATTATTATTAATTATTATTATTATTATTATTATTATTATTATTATTATTATTATTATTATTATTATTATAGTAATAACGGTAATATCGCGAAAGAGGAGTCCTTTTTCATCCAGCCCTGGGGAAATCGAGGGACCGAGTTCGGCGAGGAAAAAAAAATCCCCGTGCCAATTAATACGACCCGGAAAATCTATCGAGCCTTCTTATTTTTGGGCATTCGTCGACTTTCAAGGGAGGAAACTCAGATTGGGAAAAAACCGTTTTCCTCGCGTGGAGATGCGCCTGAACTCGACAAAACTGCCATAAATCCTCCCATTTGGAAAAAGTTGTGTGCGTATTTGTGTATAGTCAACATCGATATCTCGATATTGCGCAATAAATGATAAAATATTGATGTGAGTGTGTATTTAAAAAAAGCATTCAAAAAGAACGTTTATTTTTAGTTTTACGTCGCGTTCAGTTCGCAGACTAAAAATTTCCCAACTGTATACGGTTGCAGTAACGTATTATTATACACACATTTTTATATGTGCATAAATATAATCGTAGATATTTACGCATATACTATAATATATATATATATATATATGTATATAGATTTATGCACACAAATGTATGCATAAATATATTCATACATTTATTCATGCATAAAAATGTATGCATAATTATATTCATACATATATTTATGCACACAAATGTATGCATAATTATATTCATACATATTTGTGCATAAAATTGTATGCACAAATGTATGCATAATTATATTGATACATATTTGTGCATAAAAAAGTATGCATAAATATATTCATACGTAAGAACGTACGAATAAAATGGATTCGTACAAATTTATGCATACAATTGTACGTATGCACTAAGATTATAACGTGTATTTGTGCATACACATAAATGACAATGCATACAAACGTTCTGCATACGCAAATTAATTTCAACCCGTTTACGAGAAGTATCGTTACGTCCAGCTAATTTCCGATGCACGAACCTCAAGGTCATTCGTTTCAACGGGAGGATAGTGTTAACGAGCAACAAAATAATTTAGCGAATCGTCAACGAGAGCCCCGAATGGAGAAGTGGATGGAAAATGGATGGAATCGTGTACGAACGTCCCGGGGTCCTCCTAAAGTAGAGAGAAATGGAGATGCGACCTATCGTGCCAGAGAGAGAGAGAGAGAGATAGAATGAAACGAGGAAGAGAGGGGGGGGGGAGGAGGAGGAGGAACAGTGTCGGAGAAACGAGGCGCATTTGATGCCGACCAAAATTGATTGCTCGTCCGGCGCGACAAACGATCCACCTGAAGCGAAGACACAACGGTGACCTTTGGGTCGTGTGTTTCGCATCGGCGATGCGGCCGTACGCCACGTAAAGCCACGGAACACGTCGTACGTTGGAGACCACCGTCAGTGGTCCCGGACCTCGTAAAGTCGAACGCATTAATTTATATCTCCTAACCGCCGTACTAATTTTCTCGGCGTTTCTATTGCTACGAACCTCCAAACCCCCCACCCCTCCCCGCGCGGGTAAAATCGAGCACCGGGCGTTTCGTTCTCGAGTGTACATCCGGATGTTACGAGAAATGTATTTGCCTGCTTCTTCCGCTCGGCGACAACGAAACACGCGAGTAAAAAAAAAAAACGTCGCGCGGATAAACCGATCGAGCGTCGCGAAACGTACGACCCCGAATATATCGCGTCAAATAATTGTAACCGCGGTACGAATGGAGCTTGTGGTTTGAGCGCCGATTTCAGTTTTCGTTAATTCATAGAATGGTCGCCGCGGCGGTTTAGGGAACATTGATATTTTATAGAATTTATGTTTATGAATTAAAAATAAAGAATATATATATATATATGGGACTTTCCACGTCACATTTAACATCCCCCCTCCCGCCCTCTGTCCAAAAATTGCGACTACCTAAAAATATGACCGAGGGCTTCGTAATGTCTTCGCAATGAAAATATCCACGTTAAGTCGTATACTTTTCGTTGCATTGTGGCATTTATTGATGAAATACGAAACGGCGAATGTTGAAAGCGCCATATTTTCCAAAAATAGGGAAATCCGTCAAAAATTATCAGACTTTTTTTTTAGTTAACTATGATTACAATTTATCTACTGTTCACATGGACAATCAAAAATCCTGTAACTCATCACGAGGCATCTCATTCATTTACTCAATTTCATTGATCTCAGAATCCATAACTTCATAGCTAGGGGGATGGGAAATAACTGAAGAATCACAAAAAATAAACTATTAAATATGATCAGTGTTTTAATGAAAATTGAAAATAAGATGAGCATCAAGTGAAATGAGAAACATGAGATTTTTAATTAACTTTATGTCGTTTATATAAACACTCATTGAAATTCTATATAAAAGCCAACATTATAATCTAGTTTTATTGAAAAATTCATGTTTCATTAAATATTTCGATAGTGAGAAAGTTTCTTTTCGGTTCGCTACCTAACAGCGAATTAATATCTAACCGCCAGGAGCAAAATAAAAAAAAGAAAAAAAAAAAGCTTATCAATGAACTTCGACGAGTTAATTTAATAAACTCTGGTGAAATAAAAATGAATCTGAAAACGTACGGTACAATAATGTGAAATACAGAGTAACACAGTTTTCACGAGAAAACTCATCAAGAAAAATTCGTTTAGTTCGATGAATGAGTAGTCCAAATTTTGGTTGAATATATAAAAATCTATGTATCTTTTTAACACGAATTTACAAGCAATACGAGCATGTACGTGCGAATAAAAGAAGGAGGAGTTTCCCACGCCGCGGAGTTTCTATTGAGAATCGTCATCCTAGAAATCTCGTAATTTCGTTTCGGGTGATCGATCGTCAACCAGGATTGTTCACGGTTTATTGTTCGAGACATCATCGAGAGGATTTTCTCGTTGCTGTCTCGAGAACCAAGTCAATTCATTCGGGGCAAAGCTTCGAGTCTTCGAAAGAGGAAGAAAAAAAAAAAAACATTGCAACGAGTTTAGAAAAGTTCGTTTGAGAATTGGAACCGTAGTGTAAAGGGGAAACGAAGAGAAATCGGGGCCAGTCTTTGGCGTTGTATTACCGGACGCAAAAGAGAAGTGAAAGAAAGAGAGAGAGAGAGAGAGAGAGAGAATAAATGAACGAAAATATGAAAGATTAGACGAGTCGCGATCCAAAAATAACGCTCTGAGTGACAAGCACTCGACCTCCCTCGAAAAGTCGAAGAAACTCCTCACCGGTGGGGGACCAGCGTGTACAATGACAGAGGTGGCCACTGCGACGTTCACCGATGGACCGTCGTCAGCTCCTCTCGCTTTGTTGAACTGGTACGAGAGACGAGAAACACCCGGTCCCGGCTCCCACGAAAACTCGTCTTTAAACTCTCTAAATATATATGCGTGGATTTATGTAACGTCTATTTTCCGGGAGGCTGGATCGAAGAAGCCAAAAAAAAATCAGAGCTAATGTCGCATTAAATGGGCCGGCGAAGTTAAAATAAACGTCCGAAAAGATTTTTCGTCCTTGATATATCGTTGGGGACGAATCGTACGGATATGGAATCTCAATCATATATTTATTTCGATTTCACTTTTGGACATCGATTACCGGAATTGTTTCATCCGCGTTCGGGCGAAAAAACAACTTAAACACTTCGATTAATGACGTTCGACCTTACGCGAAATTTCCAGGGTAATTGCCCGACGATTAGCTGGCTAATGGGGACGATAATCGAAATAACTTTCGGCGAGATGTACACCAGTCTTGATTTGTCGCAGATCGAATAAAGTGTATATTTATAAATTGTACAATTATAGTAAAAAGTATGAGATTTCACTTGTATTCGATTCGGAGAGAGCTCGAATTCGGTTCTTCATTTTAAATAACATTAATAACAATATTTACCAGCGATGACGAGGACGATGATAATGATAATAATAGCAATAGCAATATAAACGAAAAATTGATAAATAAATAATATTCGATAGTTTAAAGTGACATTTTAATTATTATTTATTCACGGAGAGTATTATCGTTGATTTCAATAAATAATAATATTATTTGTTTCAATAAATAATAATACTCTCTATTCTCTACTATAAGAATATTAATAATTTATTTATATAAATATTATATAATTAAAATATCATTTCAACCTTTCGAACACTATTTATTTATATCGAAAACATTGTTTATTTATAAATTCTACACACCTACAGAACCGAAATATATTTTGTTGTCGTCTACGATCCATCGGCCCGCGTACTCTCGCGCAACCTTCGATCAATTGAGTTCTCGCGAACTCGTCAACGTGGCGTTCCAATCGAGCAAAGAAAAAAGGCCCCCCGTAACGTACTCCGATCAATTAAACTAGCGAGCGCCGGGTATAGAAGCATTTTGAAAGTCAGGTTAGAAACGTACCGCCGGTTGGAGGGAACAAAGAATTAACCGGAGCGCGGGGGCGCTCGTTTGGATTACTCGGCTGGAAATATTGCGAACAATTGCCACGTATTCTTCCTTGAAAGAGGGAGAAAGGGAATAAAGTAAGAAATGCCCGTAGGTAAAGACCGGTCGCGTTGAAGATATCTACATCGTGCGCGAAGAGTCATTGGACTTCATGCCGAACGGGCAGCGAGTCAACAAACCCTGGCATTGCTGTCTGCGCAACCACCAGGTACGCAACGTGTAGAAACGTGTAATCGTTCGCGAGCGTGCTATTTTTTTTTTTTTTTTTTTTTTTTTTTTTTCTTCATTTTAGCTCGAAATCTCGCGGGCTTTTCTCGGGAGTTCTCGCGGTGGGAAACGAGTCTTTCTCGAGGTCAGAAAGGCGACGAATCATGGTGGATACGAAAGCAAATAATGAAAACGTTGCGGGAGAGGAGCGAAGGTGAAGGGAGGGGAAGGAAGAAGAACCACTTCACGCACCGAAGGGCACAAAGGGGCCCTGCGTAATAACGCGATCAGGATCACCTCTCCAACTCGCTTCACGCAACACCGTTGAAGAACAGCGTTTTCCTTCGTACACGATCTATCCAAGGAAAATGTTTATCCTTAAGCGCGATAATTGTCCAAGAAAGAAAATTCAAAATTACTGAAAAGCGACAATAGCTCGATCAGAGATATTTAGATTTTCATACCGCGTCTTATCTACTTCGTTAAATATCAAATTGTTGAAACGCAACGAAAATTATCTCCCTTTTCGTAATCACTCTGCGTGAAAAATCTCAGGATTATTCGACCTGGAAAGTTCCGGTGAAAATACGAAAAGAATAAATTAATTAATTAAAAATAGTCGAGTTTTTTTTTCAACTACAAATTCGGCGAAAAATATCAGACTTGGTCGAAAAGGGTACAAGGGGAGTTTTTTATCAGATTGAAATTTGCAATGTCGCAGCGCAACGATAAAGATTGTTTTTCAATTTCTCTTTTTTTTAATCACCGAAATTGTAAGTAAAATACCTTAATGATTATTCGAATTTTTTTATCGTGATAATTTATAACGCAAACGCGAAGAAAAATAAATGCACAAAAATAATGGAACAATGGAAATGAAAAAAAAAAGAGAAAAGAAATTTCATTGGGTCGCAACGATGCGAACTTTTCAAATTCACAGTTTTTTTAAAATTGCCTCCTTCAAATGTACGAGGATCGTTGTTTCGAGGAAAAAAAAAGAATCGAGATGTAACAAGGAAACAATTTCCGTTAAATTTCATCAGTGCTAACGTCAGTGCCGTCTTCTCGTGGGGGGAAAAGTGAATGAAGAGCATCGAGTGAATGAAGCATTTCGCGTGTTCGAGACGTCCCGTAAGAAATCCTCAACGATTCGTGTACGATAATCTCTCGCGGTGATGCCCCCCCTCCTGCTCCTCTTCCTCCTCTTTGCCCCTCTCGCATCGCTATATTTCTCTTGCTCTCTCTCCAACGCGATACGCACGGGTTCAAGACGCGGCTATCCACTCCAATTATAACGGGCGAATTAATGGTTTGTTACGGTAGAACAAAGTTATACGAGGAAGCAAATCGACGGTAACTAGTGATGCGTTATCGCTGGAAGCGCCGATTCAACGTTACAACCTACATTGCCAAAGAGTATTAATTAACAAGTTCCCCCCTCTCCCTCGCGCAATCATCAATCTATTTTTGTTTTTACGTTTCTTCGCTTGTTCCATGAGGCATTATTTATCTCTGTGGAGATAAAGAATTATCACGTTTATTCATATTTTTTTTCAACATTTTCATACGAAGTGAAAATCTTCGAGATATTTTTCAGGCTATCCGTTAGTTCGGGAAAACAATACGGTTCTTAATTCCCGCACTTTAGAACGGTAATTTCTCACCGTTTCATTAAAACAGTTTCGCACATTTTCACGATAAAATGTATTTAAAAATAATCGCCGTTCCCGTACAATGGGATATGTGAATTGGAGCGTGAATAAAAGTTTGTCTTTTAACCTGATGAATAATGTTATCAATCATGGGAAAAACATCCGAGCTGAAAGTATTTGTACCAGGAAATAAAAAGGAACATAAGATTTTGACGATTCAGGTAGGAAAGGGTTCAATCGTCGACACGAGAGACAGAGAAGGATTAAAAAATATTTTATTATTATTTATTGTATTATTATATTGACTTTAATCATAGCAAAAATTTTTGAATCTGCGAGTACAAAATCGTGCATCCATTAAGCATGAGGGTTTGACGGTAATTCCGTCGCGAATTTGAAAATATTTTATTTCGAATAGCTCCAATAAGCATTAAGTAAACATTGATATAAAAAAAAAAACGCGTTTTGAAGCTGATCTGATAAATTCGAAGATTCTGCGAAAGAATGGTTAAAAAATCGTTTTCTTTTTTATTTTAAACAGGAAATCTTTCTTAAGGAATTGAAAGCTGAAAATAATTTGCAAATTGTTAGTTTCAATGAAATATAAAAAGAATACTGCTTAAATTAAGCGGTATTTGAGTTTCGATTTATCAACGATGCTTCCGTAATAACTTTTACTTCTGATGCCTGATGATATATCGTTTGATAATGAGAGATAAAATTTTTGAAGCAACCGCCAACTAAATATTCGCGTTAAAACTGATAATGGCAGAGATCGACGAAGAATCCATATTGAAGGTCGACGGTGAAGATAGGACGAGAGACAAAAAGGCCAAACGAGATTCGACTGCCTCATTGTCAGATCGTACGACAAACTGCTCGAGGAGCGTCGAAACGCCCGTCTGAATCACACGTCAAGCAGTTACAGTAGAATAGGTTCGTTTCGGATCAGACCGAGGTAAGCGGGCACGAATTCTGAGCCGCCTCGAGTGGCGGTTCCCGAGTCTTGAGAATCGCCTGAAACTCGGCTGCTTGAAACTTCCACGGAACGATAAAACGAAACGGAAGGTTTGCGAGAAGTACGACGAGAAAAAAAATAAAAAAAAAAAGAAATATTTCGCGACTGGAGGAGGCCCGCGATATTCATCTTTGGCTAGAGAACAAATAGCGCGAGAAAGATGGAAAAACCGAGTCGAAGATCCAATATCGAGATTTATCGCCGAGAGAATCGAACAAATGAATTACGAAATTATTGATTTATGACAACCGAACGTTTCAGACGAGTATTTCACTTGTCAAATATTTTATTAGACGCAAACAATTGTTTAATACATAATGGAATAATTAACCTCAGAAGCTGAGTTTCGTCACTTTCGTGAATCAGCATACACTTAAAGTAATTAATCATTTTTTCCGCGTGTGAAATATCGTGATAACGAGATTAAAAATTAGTAGTAGAAATATTGAAAGAAAAAGTATTCATTATCACAATTACGTTTCAATTTTTCGACTAAACAAAACGTATCGTAAAGTCAAATGAAAAATTGAATCATCGTTAAAAGTATCGATTTTTTTTCAATGGCAATCAGTTAAGTAAGCAGTTCCATTTTATCGATCGGTCAACATCGTTCCAGCGTACTTAGGTGGAAAAAGAAAAAAAAAACAAAAATTCGTTCGACCGAATAATTTTTCTCGCCGTAAATAAAATTCTTCATTACGTATTTCACCCCAATCTTGTTACGGAGGATCGTGAAAGATCATAAATTAAAATGTCTTTTTCCTAATATGTTTGCCCTCTACATATAATAGGACTATAATACTTTTTCCCTTTTTCCATGCGTAATTTCGATCGAGCTCGTTTCGCGGCCGAATCAAAGCTTGAATTAAACGAAACGAACGAACGAGGGTTCCTTTTCCAGAAGGTTGTGTTTCCCCGCTTTGATTCTTTCTCGCTTCTCCATTTTTTTTTTTTCAGCTCTCCCGCAAGACCGCGATCCCTTGCGCCAGCGAGCGGAACAAGAGGGAGCGCGGAAAACGCGAGTGAATGCACTGCGCGTTTACGCTTTTGAGGTGAGAGAGATTTTCTTTTTTTTTTCTTTTTTTTTTTTCACGTTTCCCTCGTTGACTCGGTGGAGGATTTATCCACGGGTGAACTATCGGACTAAGGCGGGTAGAAGAAAAAAAAATCAAACGAGAAAAAGGACGAGCGTACATGGTTCGTGAGACGTCTCGAGTCAGCGAGTGCATCGCGCATGGGCAGGAAAGGAAGAAGAAAAAAAAAAACGTGACGTTTTTTTTTTTTTTTTAACTTTATACGGGGACAGAGTTTGTATCAAGGAAAAATTCATCGAAGCGAAATAAGAATTTGAGTAGGAAGGTAGGTGAGAAAAAGGTAGTAAGGCGAAGCTGCCGTTAACGAGAATTCTCAAGTTTCCGAATTGGCTTCGAAAGAAAATTCAATTTGTTCGATCAATTCTTTTTGGTGTGCGAAACTGTGAATTCGATTCGATCGAGTTTAACTTTAACGAAACTTGGAGGATAATTCGATCGAGAGACTGCTGAAAAAAGAAAATAAAAATTATGAACAAAAAAATAAAAGAAAGTATAAAGAAAAGGCTATTAAAAAATGTATTATGCAAGAAGACCAGAAGTGATGAGTTTCGAGTATAACTCATCGTGGGTGTGGGTGATTACGAAGGGTGGATGGTATTCGCAAAACTGCTTCGCCGTCTTCGACACGACGCAAAGACAGAAGCGATTTTGCCGGGAGAACGCCGAGGCTGGTGAACGCGTCGGATAATAAGAATGAGCACGGACACCGAGGCAAGGAGAGAGAGAGAGAAAGACTGCGACGAGGGAACGAGAGAGCTGTCACTGGATGATCTATGTTGAACTTTCAACACTCCTCGTTAACGACACCTGTGACATTATTACAAGCCCTGCTGTTATGCGTGGATGAGCACTCCTGGCACGAACGACCGTCCCGGTGAAAATGATTTTCCTCGCCCATTTTTTAACATTACACAACGTACTGGATAATCTTGAACGCGTCGATAAATAGACGAAAGAATGAACGAGCAAACGATGAAGCGAACGAAAGATCCTAACTGCGATTAACATTTTCAAATTGGCGAAACCGTTGCGAAATATTGACTTAAAAAAAGAAAAAGAAAAAAAAAACTGTTGATTAAGAAAAAACCGTTCGTTACTGAATTTTAGTCACGAAGAAAATGCAAATCGAAGCGGAAGATCAAATTAACGAAGAACGGAACGAAGCGGGAGTACAATCTTTAAACGCCTTTTTCTCGGAATGATGTTTTTCAAAACGGTGTCCATTCTCAAAGGAAGAGTTTTGAAAATAGCTATTTCCAATTTTGAGAGAGCATTTTTAACGTCGGTCTCTATCGTGCTATGGAAGCTTTTTTTTTACATCATCGTATTTCTTTTTTACGAAATATTATCGAACAAGAGCCAAATTCGATACTTTTTGTTCAAACCCCCGCCATTTTGTCAAATAAAAAAAAAACCTCCATAGCGCGACAGCGACTTTCCTACGGATTAATAATCTTTTTGAAATGTTTGTTGCGCGTCAAAATTGCGGCCGCAATTGTCGACATCGTACAGGACTTTTTTTTTAACGCGTCATTTCACCAATTTATTTAATTATTATATACTAATTAAATGAAAGTAAAAATAATCAGTTTGTATTCGCCATGAATATATTTGTTTATAAAAAAAAAAACCAGACCGATTATTTTATTACATAATTTAAAAAAAAATCGTGAAAATCAGTGACTTTTCGAAGGGTCACACTGAGGAGACGATTCCTTAATCGTGATTCCGTAGGTGGGCGCGCGTTGCCGGTAATTTTACCGGTTATTCCGGAAGTGCTTTACGCCAGGATGAAGCGAAAGAGCCAACAATGAAGCTGGCCAAAGGGGCAGGGGATGAAAGATAAAAGCTTTCGAGCTAAAATAAAGAACTAAGATAAAGGAGCGATAACGTTGCTGACCAACGGGGATGACCGTGTCGGCAAAAAAGAACAGAAAAAAAAAAGAAGAGCGGTTTGAGGGTGAAATAAAATAGAAAAAAAGGAAGAATAAAAAACCGAGTGGGCGTTCAAGGTCGATAAAGCGAGAATCTCGGGAAAAATAGTCCGAAATAGCCGCGTCCGGCCTAGAAAATGTACGGTAGATGTGTCGTTGAACGAAAGCTCAAATGTACCAATCGGGAGCCTCGTAGCGACGTGTGCTGATAAAAAGAAAAAAAGGAGGGAGGAGACGACGGAAAAAAAAGATGAAAATGCAAAAAAAATTAGGGCGGGTTGAAGCATTGCTGGTTTGGATGGCTCGTTAGCGCTCGTGGCGACGCTTAAAAATAGCACGCTCATCGAATTATAACCTATCCTCGTAAGATACATCCTTTGTAAGAACTGTAACATCCCTTTGTAAGAACTGTAACACTCCGGTCATTCGTGATTTTTTTTTTTACTATCCTGTAACACATTCATAATTGGACACGGGTTTGGTCCGCCCGTTGAGCGCTTCGCACTCGATAAACAATGAAAATTCGTAATTGGAAATTCGTAACAACTATATTTTCAATTGTACTGCCCAATAACACTATCTGCATATACATATATGGGAAACTAGGCGTGAAAGTCATTCGAAATTGTTCGGACGTTTATGCAAATGTCAATGTGAGAATCTTCGATTCAAAGTAAAAGTACGTTTTATTTATATTTACGAATAGTTCAACAATTTATTTTCATTGATGAACGCTGATTGAAGTAGAAAATACGAGGAATGAAAGTTTCATGGAGTAAAACGGATCAGCATTTTACACTTCCTCGGAACCTTCAAAAGTTCGAAGCTAAAAAAAACTGTTTTAAAAAATATGAAGAATATTCAATAAATGAACGAGTATCCGGGCTGAATCAACGATTTCCATTTAATTGTACAAAGTATTCGTTTCCGGCAAATGCTCCTATGAAATATCTATGAAATGCATCAATATAGTTGATCGTTAGAAGCAACCAACCCAATCGACGAGCCTGCATTGATTTTGACTGTCTTTGAACTTTACTGACTACGAACCTGGCCGGTATACCGCCAAGTGGATAAAAAAGCAACTTGATTGGAAAATCAATCAAGAAATACCGAATCGACGAACGGTGATCAAGCGTGTGAACTCGAGTTTACGAATAAAGTGAGATTAAAGTTCGGAAATGATTATTTTTCGTTTTATCTATTTTCTTTTCACTAAAATTACAAGTAACGTATCTCAATAATTATTCAAATTTTTATTGCGATAATTTATAATGCAAATGCGAACAAAAAAAATATTTCGCAAAATAATGGCACTATAGAAATTAAAAAAATGAAATAACAAATTTAATTGGGTCGCAACGACGCGATCTTGAAAATTCACGAATAAATCGATATATTTTGATGAGCGAAATAAGATACGTGACGTAACGGTGCTTGATGATCCGGGATAAATCGGGCAACGTAATTGAACTTACCTGAACGTCAAAGTGCGTAGTCGTGTCCTGTTGCTGCGGAGGTCCCTGCTGCTGTTGCTGCGGTGGTCCCTGTTGCTGCTGTTGTTGCTGTTGTTGTTGTTGCTGCTGCTGTTGTTGCTGCTGCTGCTGCTGTTGCTGCTGCTGCTGAGACGGCGGTGGTACTTGTTGGGGCGGAGGGCCCTGGGCACCGAAAAGTTGGGCGGCGTGCGAATGAGGATGCTGAAGATGATGAGTCGGTGGAGCCTGATGATGCTGGAGATGATGAGGGGGCGCGAAAGCTGGCATGAAGTGTTCCTCGCCACCGATGCCGTCGACTCCCGGCTTGAGTAATACAACTCCACCCCCTCCAGCGCTGACGGCCAAGGTCGCCGCCGCGTTCTTCTGAAATTCTTCCTCGCCCGGTGATGGTTGTCTGCTCCCGGGTGTCCGACTGCAAATATTACAAAGAAACGTTACTATACGGCACAACGTTCCGATGAGGAATTACTCGAGAGACCAATTATCAGTTTTTAAAAATTGAGGCCGAGAAACGGAGCTCGAATTGTAGTCTGTTGTGAAGAATTTATTAACACATACGTAACTACACTTTAATTTCTGAATTAATTAAATCATTAAAAATTCCGTTAGATTTTCGTAATCTTATATTTCCCGTTCATCTTCTTATTATTTACGTTTAGGTTTTGGGCGTTGAGTTTAAAAAGGTTGTATAAAGCTCTGCATAAACCGACCGGGTCCTTTAAATAGGAACTGGTACCTTCAAGCTCGAGCGCTTCCAAGATAAACACGACGGCTGAGCAATGAAGCGTTCATTGCCTCTTCTTTTCGCGACGCTGAAAGTTACGAGGAGTGCAATACAAAAGTTCTTTTGTTTTATTTCTAGATTCTTTATTTATATCAGCTGCTGTATCGATCGAGTTAAACTCTTCTTATTAGCAGTTCAGGCTCTATCTTGTCCCGCGTCAAGAACGATTACGTCGAGAAAAATATTAAACGAGGAAAATAGCGCGAACGCAAGGATAGATGTAGCGACTCGAACGGGGGAAAGGGAGGGAGGGAGGAAGTTACAGGCCCAATTACCAAGATGCGCTTCCGAGCGGAAATATCTCGTTGATTCGCTACTAATCTAATGGATCAATTATCCGAGGTTCGTGTATCGCTGGTAAATCTTCCTCCCCATCTCTATTTCCTATTTCCTTCACAAATCCTGAGCCACGACGGTTTATTCTTTCCACAAGCTTTCAGATATTGCGGATTTCGAAAGAGGATTGAACGTGCGTTCGAACGGAACGTAACGATGGGATAAATAAATTGAACGATGAAAACGGCGGGCAGTTAATGCGCGTCGATTCTTCAATTTCAACGATCCGAAGACTGTCGCGGAGAGAAGTCCGTTCTGGAAGTCCAATACTTGGATGGGTGATCCTTCTATAATCCCCCCCCATTGGCTTGATCTTCGTAAAAGAAGTTATTTCAAATGTCCTCCAAAAAAAATTCTTGATGACGAGAAACCATTCTGGAAATTGTAGATTCGTCGGTAGTTCAATCGGAACAAGTTCAACCACCGAGCAAGAAGAGAGAAGTCGTTGCTTTTGCGAGTGGATAAGACCGCGTCGATCGCAAATGTCAGATACTCAGCAGTCTCTCGGTTAGAATTTCTCGAGTTGCCCTCGATCGACGATTGCCAACTAGTCACGATATTATCCAGCGATTAGTTCACCGACGTATACCCGAGTCGAGGTGAGATGAGGCGCGAGAAAAAAAATTGCGAGGTATGCGAAGAGAATGAAAATGGAAAAAACGAAAAAGAATAATGCGCGGAGGCCGCATCACGGGGCAGTAATAAGTGATAGTGAGGTTTGCATCGTTGGAATACGACGGAAATTAATTTGACTAAATTGCTTGAATTCCTCTCGACGGATTTTGCACGGCAAAAGTTTCTCAACCATTTCTCGGAATTATTATTAAAAGATCAACAGTGCGAGTCTTTGAAAAAATCGAGAAAAATAAATAGTTTCGATTTTGTACGTAAGAAAATGAGAATATCGCGAGGAACGTTCGTTGCCCTCCAATCGTGCGAACCTCAACATTATCGTAATTCATGATATACGTTAGGGAGAACGTTTATAACCAAGCTATAACTCTTATATCCTATACTCGACTTGGGATAGAAGCTACCTGTACATCAATTACAAAAGGATCTCTCCTTCCGTTCATCTCGAACTCGAGACGATCGAAGCTACCGGAGCTATCAAATTGAATACCCGTTGACCGGTCGTTTCTTTCCAAGAAGAAAAACGGAGATTCATTATTTTCCTTATCTCCAATGTATCTTCGTGTTTCCCTGTGAACTTTCACGATCTTCTGTTTTGTTCTTATTCCGGCACTGTTCGCAATTTCCGGGAGGCCCCCCGGGCGTGTCGTCCACGGCCTTCCGCCGCCTAATCCACGACTGTCTTGAGTTTGCGAAATAAATCTACCGGGAGTCTAGAGGCCAGCGGCTTTGTAACGTTGCAAAGCTTTCTTTCCATTGGATTTATAACAATAGCGAGGATAGTTCTTTTTTTTTTAACCGAAGAGCTATAAAGATCACCAGTGCGGAACTCGGACTCAGAATTCACGGTGATTAGCGTTATCGATCTATAACATCGTTTTTAGAGTATCGTCGAAAGTGAATTTCTTAAATTATTTTCCTTACGAGTTTTGTAATTTCCTTAATATCCTGTGTCGACGAGATTCAAACGATGAAAACGGGACAGACTCATTCCAGAATTTCAACAATCAATTTTAATTGTCAATTGAATTTTAACGCAAAGTATAGTTTCGAGCTAAAATAATTAAAGACTATTTTCGCTGCGTTCCAACGATGCAAATATCAATCGCATCAATTTTAGAAACAACTCGCCTCGCAATTGGAGGCAAAGAATACTCGAAAGTATTCCCTAACCGCTACGTCCGATAATTATTTCATGAGTTTCAACGAAACAGATAACGAGAATAAAAGTCGAAAGTATTCTTTAGTGGAGCGAACGGAGGAGGAAATATGGCACAATTATAAAAGTTGTCAGGGGCTATGGAAGCCTAAAAACGAATGGTAAGTTGTGCCTTTGATACGTACGAAAGTACCCAACGAAAGACAAAAGCCACGACGAGCGTCGATCGTTCGTCAAGTGGTAAAAGCACGAAAAGAAAAAAATAAAGAAGGGAAGAAGAGAGGCGAAGCTGAGCACTTCCCATTGTATCATCTGAAGAGCTCGGGAGGAATCTCCGGATACCCGGGTCGGTAAGAAAAATATCTGCGTTCCAAAGCTTCCCGAGACGATGGCGCCATCTCGCGTGGAAACGAGGAATCGAGTAACGAGCCAGGAACTCGGTGAATCGAAGAATGAAACCGTGAAATTCAGAAGCTCGGTCGTTAGCGCGTTCTCGTTTTTCCCGTAATCGAGCCTCTCGTGTTTGGTACTCGAGGACAGTCGTTACGAGGCTTCGTGCTCAAGCTCGAATAGTTTTTCCGTTCTTGACGGGAGATCGGAGCAACGAGACAGAAACGGAAAGAGAGCCACCGGGGGGGCCCCGAGTATTCGAGACTCGATGGGTTTTTCAAAATCATCCAAAACGTCCAGCAACGAAGAAACGTTGAAAAATGGATGAGGGACGATCGGTTCCGTGAGCCGAAGCGGCGCTTAATCGTCTTAAAAGCCAGAGAAACCGTACATGGTCACTCGTAGCGTTTCTTTTTTTTTTCTTTTTTGCCCCTTTTTCAGCCATCTCCCTTACGCCGCTATGTGACTCCTCTTTGTCCCTCGGAGAACGGGAAAAAACTGAAGCGACTCACTTGAACCCTTTGTCGTCGTCAAGACCATTTTGTGACGCGAGTCCATTGCCCTGAGGCCCGTTATCGTCTTTCGAGCCGTCGAACGGACTCGCCGAACCTTTGTCCTTCTCTTTCTTATCGCCCTCGGGATTCTGCAACGAGGAAAATGAAGAAATAAAAATTTAGCAACATCACACCTACAATCTACTGTATACGCCTACAATAACGGATAATAACCGGAAATTCTTGGTACACATCGATCCTTCTGTCCTTGCGGTTTTGCACCGGAAACTCACACTGAAAGATACGATTTGTTTTTACCAATACGACGGGGTACTTCTAATGGAATTTAACTCCGAGTGTCTCTATTTGAATCAAGGTTCATTAATCATTGCAATTGAAGAATTCTGATCGATTGGATTCGGTTATTCATTGAGTTTTAACTTCGAAATCTAGTTCATTATTTATTTGATTCATAGAAATATTTAGTGTATGAAAGAAGAGACCGTGCTCCTTTTATGAAGGGTCTCGAAACCTAGATTTGGTAATGTCCAAACGTCCCGTTATTATCATTTCACACGGTGAAATGATTTCCCAATGATTTTCTTATATTTAAAATCGTTCAATGTATGTCAATTATTTCATAGTAAATCAACGCGACGGGAGTGGAACTCATGAAACACGCGACATTGACGATGGAATAATAACTCTGTTAGTTATTTCAATTTCAATTCCGTTTCTGACGAACAATCGAATATATTTCGTATTGGAATGAAAAAGGTTATCAAACTTGAATTGCTTGGTAGAGTTAAACGTAACTTGGCCTATTTGGCTATCGAACGATAGCCAAAGTTTAGCTCCAAGTTTGTTGAAATCGATTGAAAGATTTATTTGAAATATTGGATACGAACTTTTACTGACCCATTACCTAGCTCGAATAAAAACGAACCGTTTCTCTCAGTGCAAAGTTGAGCGTGAGTTAATTCGTGTTCCGAACGTGTCTTGCAAAAGTAATTGGAACATCCAGAAAAATCGAATAAAATTCGCACGTACTTTTCGTAATGCTACTCGAAGGTGGCAAAAATGCTATTTTTACAAGGAACTAAGTTTTCTCGCGGAAGATTTTCCACCGACAGCCACATTATTTTTGTGATTTGTTTTGGGGCAATTCCAGGAGAAAGGTTGATGATACCAATGTGCAACAAATTACAGTGATTGAGAGCTAGACAAATGAAAAAAAAAAATAGGGAATTTCGTTGGTCGCTGTCGTACCAGCCTGAGCGAGACCATTCGGGGCTCCAAATCCTTGGGCGTTGTAGGACTCGAGCCCAGGACGTACTCCACCATTTTGACACCAAGACCACCAGTCTCACTGTAAGAAGGAACGAGAAACGATTAGATAATCGAAAAGCGAAACAGATCGAGTAATGATTCTCAATAATTCATTACCAACTCGACATTTTTTATTTCGAGGATGTTTTTCGTTGCGAAATAATAAAGGAACAAGTACTTTTGGTTAAATATTGGATTGAGACAATTAATTGTCAAGACTGATGAATCTCACCTGCTTCTAGGACTGAGAACAGCTCCGACTTCTGACGTTTGATGATGATATCCTGTTCCAACACCGACGCGTCTTTCTGTTCCCATTGAGATTGGTTGTGAAACTGCATGATCTAAAAAAAAACATCGAAAAAAACGCATTAATTATTGCTACTGGATTTAACGTACGAAACGTTGATTGTACCTCATAAGGATCACATTATTGGGCTAGAATATGTATGAGAAATGCAATTCCAGGTTAAAGTAAACAAGGAATCTATTCCACTATGGAGTGATTCTAATCGCGTCATAATACGTAAACCAAAACCCAAACATTCGAAAGTTTCCGTTGTATTCTTTTCGTCCCTTTTCGATCTTTGTTAAAATCGAATTTTTGCAGCCCCGAAAAGATATACCGCGTCGCGCAATCGCCGCAATTGTCAAATCGTTCAGCTGTTCTTGGTGCAGAGATGCCATTCAATTTCGATGTATAAGAGAATCGAATAAGACGAACAGTATTCTTACAAGTTACAATCGTACTGCCCCCAAGTAGGGATCGATAAATTTCTCAAAAATGTTTCTCCTAACGATCAATCATTCTTTCTGAACAAAAGAATAAACAAAATAGAACATTCGGTGTCGATTCGACGTTTTGCCTTGTCTCTTCATAGCCACCAGTGAAACGACCATAATAAGAACATTTTCAAACAGTTTTCAAGATTTTCTTTTGCAGTAAAAAGATTTTGCTGGTACTCTACTGTTCGATCAGCTGTTCCATTATCCTCCATACCTTCTACCTACTCTTTCTCTCTTGCTCATTTCTCGCATACGATCGATCCCGAAGAACGTCTCTTTGACGTAACGATCATTAAAAATAACAAAGCAAAGTAGAAAACGTCGCGAAGCCTTAGCGCCTTTTAGCCAAGTGTCGCCCGAGCTTCCAGGAACTCGGAGCTAGAGGAAAAAAGAAATCAAAGAGGTCGACAGTGGGGAACTGGAAAATAGCAGCGCGGCGAGTGCCCGAATTAGGGACGGCGCGAATTGTAAAAGCCCCTTTCCCTCCCCTCGCGCGAACTAACCGTCGAAAATAAATATGAATAAAGCAGTAATCTCCCCACCGAACGTTCATCAAACGAAGGCACGTTCATTATTGAACTCTGAAGTCTCGTTGAATGTGGAGTACTCCCTTGAGCGTGATATCGCGAGATTATTGTCGCGAAGCGAATAAATATAGTTCCGAAAAAGAATGAGGAAGGAGAGGTTGGGGAAATCGTTGAGTAAGACCTACAAGAAGAAGGGCCTGGGAGGCGGAGGCGAAAGGAGGGTGTCCGATGAGCCGAAGGGTTGCCCGAGTATACGCCCAGGTTTGATGAGCGCAGGAGACGACCCTGGTTGTTGGGACGTTGCCCCCACCCGGTTGGCGATGCCGGGCGTCTGTCGCCATGGCAACAGCCGCGTTGCACCCATCGTCGTAATACTCCACATGCACAAACTATGCAATTCTCAACCGACTCACGCACGCTCACGAACGGGCACACAAAATAGGCTCGCTTCTTTCGCATTTGTACACGCAGCTTTCCCTCTACTACCACTGGGTACTTGTTCCAGTGTGGAAGATCGGGTTAATCGAAACGTAGAGAGATAGAGGAAAGAAGGAAGCGGAGGAAAGAGGGTCGCGGATAGAAGAAGGAGAGGAAACGATATTGCGTTAAGAGGAAACCCATAACGAATTGAGCAATAGAAAAACGAAATGATAGTGTCATTGTCGCGCATCCTCAACCGTTGGGCTCTTATCATTCCGCTCGAAGCAGCGGCACTCGGTGAACAGGTGATTCCAAAACTCGTTTTTCTTTATTTTATTTCCTTTTTTTTGTTTGCTTTTTGTTTTGCTCATCCACTAGGACTTTTATTGCGCGAGACTTCGGCGGAGCTGCGCGAGCCAAATTTTCATCTTTGTGAAGTTCACAATTCTTCGAGTTTCCGTTACGAGCAAACGCATGGGTGATCCTTCGTTCTCTTATCCTTCCTTACAATTGCGAAGGAAACGTTAATTTCGATATCGCAAGATTCTATTTCGTTTTTTTTTCTGTTTCGAAGGGAGGATGAACGATTTTTTTTTCTACACATGACTCTAGCGCAGGGTCTGCGACAAAACTGGTATCATCATCGAAAGTCAATAAATTCTTCGTATCTCTGATAAGCTCCAACTTTTTTCAACTTCACTGGGCGGCTCAAGAGGCACAGGAATTCTTACGGAGGATTTTTAAATTTACTTTCTTTTCTTCTTTTGACGCTGGGAATGTGGATACGCGAAGAATCTTCGAAATATTCTCCATTCGCGAAATTCCGAAGAGAATGGGGAGGAAAGGATCGCCCGCAACCGGCGTACGCGCAGGAACTCGTACACCCGAATCGCAAGGAATTTTCACGGGCCTAACCGTTTGCGTGTTGAATCCACACGGACGAACACTTACGTGAATTCAAATGTAGACCTAAGCTACTCTTGAATATCGGAATATCTATCCAATTTGGAGAATATTTATTAGCTAATTTTCCATTTCAGAAGGATCATCGATTGGGGATTACGGAGTTGGTCGAGATCGAGACCTTCCGAAGACACGAAGTTGCTTTTGTTCAGCTTTTCGAAGAGGACCGAAAAAAATGGTTTTGAACTTTGGATCGCTGAATCGCAACGAAAATTATTTTTAATTTGTTATTTTCATTATCGAAAATACAAAAATCTAATCCAAGAGTTCCTCGAATTGGTATCGTTGAAACGCATCGAAATTTTCAAAAATCAAACAGTTTTTGACAACAGTAGCTCACGAAATGTATTCAATCGTTTTTTAAGGATTTTCAGGGGTCAACAGCAGACATTTGCGACACAAGAATACGAATAATGAATAAAATGAGGAAACAAATATATGACGAGTATTTTTAACGACTAAATTGAAGTATCGAAAAAATGTTCGCGCGATTCACGTTGTTCGATAAAAATAGGGAAAACAGAAATGAGATTAAAGTTCGCAACGTTGCGACGCCACGAACATTATTATTTTTTAATTTCCCTATTTTTTATCATTGAGATGGTGATTAAAATTCCTCATTAATAATACAAATCTTTATTGCGATAACCTAGAATTCAAATCTGAAAAAAGGAAAAAATATTTCGTCGAATTATGGATTTAAGGAATCAAAAACAAAAATGAGAAAAGAAATTTCATTGCGACGCAACAATGCGAACTTCAAGTCCATAAACAAAAGGGATTCGTTGTCGATACTTTTCAACATTGTGGAAATACATAAATTAAAAAAATTTGAAAATAACACTTTTCATGAAAATCTTCAACTTAATTTTATCCTATTTTTCTGGATATATGATCATGAATGATAATATCACATTTGATCCTAAAGATCAGAGAGGTAGACCGGAAACTTGGACTCGCATCGTTTAGTCCCATGTTTACTTCGTCAAGTGAAAATTCGATTCGTTCGAATGCGTAAACCCGATATACGAGGATCCACAACGTGATGCGATTAACGTCTTAGCGCAATATTGAATTACCTGGGGTGCTCCAGGTCGAGTCTCTCCACATCTGGTGGTCGCCGAGATGAAGTATCCCACCGCCTTTTACACCCCCTTCATCCTTGGAGCCGCCCTCGTCTACGCCCCAAAGCTTTTTTGCCGAGGGTGCGATCTGCAAAGAAGAGAAATAAAGATGTAGGGAGGACCATTATACGACAGTTACGAGACGTTCAATCATCAATCTACGCCACACATTGTCATAGCCATTATCGTTATCGTTGCTCTTGTTACAATTACTCGTATCGTTAATGTTGCATACACAGAGCGAGAGAGAGAGAGAGAGAGAGAGAGAAAGGATATTTTAGCGAGAGTTCAACGACCACGTTGACCCATCGAAGTCTCGGGACCTTTTTTTTCCCTCGTTTCGATCAATGTCTCGAATATGTTGTTCTCTTTGACTGTTCTTTTCTTTTTTCTTTCACGCGTGTTCGGTCGTGAGCGGGAACGAGTTTTAGGAAAAGTGGGAGACCGGGGATAAAACGGAGAAAGAGAAAAAAGAAAAGAAAAGAGACAAAGCAAAAATAAGATATACGGGGAGTGATAAGTTGACGAAGAGCTCGAAACGATCTGGTTTTACAACGAGTTTTCTCTTGCGCCCCCCACTTCTCGTCTTCCATTAAATTATTGATAACGAACAAACCAAAAAAAGGTGCCGTCGATTGAGCGAAAACTCGTCTCGAGGGTAAGGTTACGAATCGCTGATATCCAACTCGGCCACGAATTCATTGAACCGTGAGGCATGCGCGAAGAAACGAATTAAACGAGGGCTTTGCTGCCGATCCTTGCCGATTCGAGAACCCATGAACGGGGCTATTGTTTCAACGAAGAATTCGGAATCGTAATCTCGTTGGTTTCTGACCACGTGAAAATACGTATCGAAAAAGAGGGTGATCAACAATCCTTTGTAAAGAGGATACAGAAGTTTAGCTTTTATTTAAAACCCACAAAAATTTACAATTTCTCGAACGACAGATTTTTTCGCTTCGGAATGAATTTTTTTGTAATATTTATTGAGAAACTCGAAAAAACAGATGTAGGAGTATTTATCGAAAAATTGTTTGCGAAGCAACGAGAATGGATTGACAATATCGAGATTTTATCGTCAGGAGACGAAAAACAAGATTGTTTATTAATTGAACACGATTAGTTGAACGGTTACTCTCAACAATGGATTGTTCAATTAGTTCCGAATTATCGATTTAATTAAAAATTGTCCAATTTAAATTTGAACGTAGTGAAATGTCAAACGGTGTCGAGTCCTCGAACGTGCGAACCGTGTTCAAACTCCCCATCCAATCAGTCTTAAATTGCAAAGCTGAAAATATCCACAAACTCGGTGTACGTATCGAATCCTGACGACGAAACGAAAACGGAAATCTTGAAAACCTTGGAGTGACGTTCGAACGACTGCGTTGCAGTTTCGGTTGTCGTGCACTGATCCGTACGAAAAGACCTTTTTCTTTTTTTTTGGTTTTCCATTTTTCTTCGTGTACGTTTCTAACAGTTTTCGATAAAGGATAACCAGAAAATGAACCGAAGGGAAAAATGAGATTGAAGTTCGCAACGTTGCAATGCAACGAAAATAATTATTTTTCAATTTCTCTATTTTTTTCTTTTTTAACGAAATTGTAAATAAAATACCTCAATATCTATTCGAATTATTTATTGTGATAATTTAGAATGCAAAGGTGAAGAAAAAAAATGCACAAATTAAGTGCATTTTTTTTCACTTGTCACTATGGAAGTGACAAAAAATGAGAAAAGAAATTACATTGGGTTGCAACGATGCGAATTTCAAATGCATAGAAAAAATAGATTCCGAACGTTATGGAAGCGGTAAGTCGAGTTTGCGTTGATTCGGAGTTTAAATGAGTCATTGGTAGGCACAGGGCTCGTCAAGTACGAGAAACGACGGAGCTGAAATACTTCCAGCACGCTCTTGTCGCCGATGACTCAACGGGCTAGAAAATGGCCCGGTTGGAGTTTCCCTCGCGAATCGATTGGGCTGGGAAGTTGAATATTAACGTCGCGAAATATGCTGCCTCGGCTATGCGCTTCGATGATTCGGTACGAGAAATAATAACGCGGAATTGAGCTGTCGCAGATGCTGGCTAAGATAGACCCTACGTCAGGAGTCTCGTGTTCTTCCTTTTAAGGACGTATCGGACTGTACTCAAGCTCGATTCGATCGAAATCTCGGTACTTGACGATTCGACAAATGCAAATTTTGGCATTGAATCTGCTGCGGACATCGATTTCGTATAATAATAACGCTTGACAGTTATTGAGAGCACTTTAGAAAATGCCGTGATTTTTTCCTTCGCGTCAAATCGCTTTGCTGATTTTTCATTTGGTCTTTCAAATTTTCGATTCGTTTCTCTTTCATTCTAAACGAGTTTATAAATAATCGCTTATTTTTTGTCATATATATTTTTGTAGGAAAAGAATCGCGTTACTTTTTCAAGATGTTTCACGTATTCAAAACTTTACGAAATATTGGACGAAGGAACTTTTTGAAAATAGGAAAATACTGCATCAGGAATTTAAAAAAAATCCAGATATTCCGCTCCAAATGAAAAGACTTTTTTTTTAACTTACTATTTCTCGAGCTTTTGTCCGTTTTAACATTCTTTCAATTTCTACTTCGTATCGTGTGAAATCAGTGTTCCAAAGATCATGAAAAAGTTTGGATTCTTTCAAAGTTTCTCGTCAAATTTTGGGGAACGGAAATTCCGAGGAGAACTCTTTGCAAGCATTGTTACGACGAATGACGGTGAAGTTTGCAACTTTGAAGCGCAAGAGTAATAAATTTTACCGTTGTTTTTTATTCCAAAAATTTCCTTTAGCCGATTCGAGTTACGTAAAAGACGCGAGGATTGTTTTAGGATTTTCATTCGCCTGATGTACAATCGAAATCAGCAAAATACACGTTTTTACATGACAGTAGAAAATAAGAAATTGAAAAGCGTTTCGTGGCATTTCAGTAATGAAAAACGTCAAGTCTATTTATTTCAACAAGATCTCGAGCCAATTAATTTCAATAACATCTCAAAATTAGTATCTTATCGCGTATTGATTTTCTAATCGCTTTCAACATGATCGACTTTCGATAAATATACTTTCGTCGTGCCGCAACACCAATTACGATCGAATCAAACTTTTCCAAAAACAAAAATGATCTTCGCCCTATCCCTGCCTCGTTACATCGAAACATTCCGGCGATCGATTAACGATGAGAGCCGGAAGATGCATTGATATAAAACGTTTGGTAATCTGAAGACACTTCTGCTTCGAAATACGTAATAAAATGATCGTTGCGTACCTTCCCGCGAATCCAATTGCGGTCTAACCGCGCGATCTATTTTCAACGCTGCATATAGCGTTGTCACGTTCCTCGAAAACTCCTTAGTAAAAAATATGCCGAGAATGAGTTTCGTGTAAAATGGGAAACGACAAAAAAAAAGCTCGGAAAATAAAAAAAACTAAATGATTGATGTGACGAATGACGAAAGTCGAATTTGGCTAATAAGATAAAATACGAATACAAGCACAGTTGTTTGTTTGTTTTTTTTTTGTAATGGGATAAATTCTATAGTCTGGATTACTCACGCCAGGAGAAAAATGTACAATCGATCAAATTGAATCATTTAAAACGTGCATCGAACACGAAAATATTCGATCAACTGAATATGAATAACATCCTCCATCCCTGTTCCCAATTACTCCAGCGTTATTCTTTTTCCAATTTATTCTTATTCTCGATTACTCCCAATACTTTATTATTATTCCCAATTACGAATTACCAAAGTTACTCGTACTCCCAATTACTCTTGCTCAATAACAATAACTCAATTAATTACAACAACTGAATTAAAGTGCCCAAAACAAACATGAAGTTAAAGCTTACATCTTCAAAACGCAGCAAATGATTTACCAATTTTGTTTATTTCTCTGTTCCGATAAAAAAAATCCATAATTTACCGGTAGAATGAAAAATCATCAATGACAATGTAATCTGACGAACGTTTGGATGATTATAATTGAAAACCAGCGAGTGAAAAATGGACGATAGGAAAAAGGAGCAAAAAATTCATTAGTTTCCAACGATACGATTTTGAAACTCGTACACAATTGTTCAATTAAGCAAAAATAAAATCGAACCAGTGATATTGACTATTAGTCAATTAAAAGACTATTATAAAACTGATTTGTTGAATTAATTTAAAAAAATATACATTAATCGAATTAAACGCAATATAAAACTGATTTGTTGAATTAATTGCAATAAAGTATAGTCGACCGATCAATATATTTAAGTGAATACGAAATCGTGTGGAATCGCGTTACCGGCGCATTGCGGTGTAACGTATAGAAGTGTGACGAGAAGAGACGATGAGGTTTCGGGCGGGCGTGTATCGAGGAACGCGGGAGGAGCCGACCTGGCAGCCTCGGAGGACGGAGAGGTAGCAAGGGAGGAAGGGACGTTCGGAAAAATCGAACGGGTTTTCCCAATGGGACGGGGTGTAAACCGGTTGGAATTCGCGCGAATAGGACAGCTGAGAGGCGCGCCCTGTGAACACGAATACATCGGTGTACGTCTCTCTTTGCGTATACGTGAATCGTTGTTCCGTACGACGTCATTGGAGAGCCCTCGACGAGACAAGACCACCAAGTAAACACTGGCACAACTTACGAGCTCAAGAATTCGCGATACAATCTTTTCGTCGTCCATCGATCAACGCAATAAAAATTGCCAGAAAAGTGATCGTTACGAAAACGAGAAAACTTCATCGAAATTTTTCTCATCGAACGGGAACGACGCGATAATCAAGTATTCATAGTTCGAATCAATGAAAATACCTCTCGATTTCTTTTTCTCCTTTTAAGAGAATTTATTTTGTTAACTTTGACCGTAAATCGGTAAATAAAAATGCGAATAAAAAAAAGATCAAGATTTAGCAGATCGAATCGATCAAAGAACATTTTCGAGATTCGGAAAATACAAATGTTTCGTTCAATAATAATGAACCTTTTTTAAGTTCGTTCCTTTATTTATATATTTATTCATCGTTTGTATTTGATACACAGTTATCTATTTATTCACTTTTTGCCATTATAGAGAAATTTCAATTGCGAATCGAGACGGTAAATCTCGGATGGAAAAACGTTCAAACGTTGGACAGATTTTCACAGTTTAAAAAGTGGAAGAAAACAAGAAGAAGAAAAAAAGCACTCGTAATAAATGAATTTTCTTCGCGCTTGGATTTCCGCTAATTTCAAGGTCACCGAACATCGACGCATCGCGAGAATTCCGTGTGGATCTAATCGTTGGATAACAGAGGAATTTTATTTCTCACTTTTTCGTTCTTATCATCCAGTGCCTTTTGAAAGCACGAAAGTCAAAGACCTCCGATGAGATGGTACGAATGGCCGACGAAAAAAAAGCCCATAAAGGAGGAAAGATACGTTTTTAAACGATGCAAACTTTACGACTCTTGACATTCCCTTCCTTCAATGACTCTCAATTGCGATCGTTCGTACAACTGAAAAACAAACAAATCTCCGTGCCAAAAGTGTAGACTGGTTTCCTTCGTGATTCGAAAGTTCGTGTCCAAATTCGTCTCTATTTGATTTGGCAAATTGTGAAAAAAAAAAAACAAAACAAAAAAATGAGCAGCGAAACGAGGTTGTTTTTCGAGATAGCCAGTGACCCATCACAGTGCGAGGCGTAGAATCGATCATTACGCTTCTGGCATCGGGAGAACTAGGTCTCCTAGTGATTGTTGTAAAAATAATGCGTCATACGACAAAGAGAAGGAGAGAAAGAAAGAGGGGCGGGGTTGGGGGTTGGGGGGGGGGAGAAACGAGATGCGAAAAGTCAAGATTGCAGAGTCGGCAGGTACAAGTGAAAAATCTATAAAACGTCGTCGGGGTGGTCTCCGTTGGAGAGCATACGTACGCGAAACGTGTAGACGTAAACGAGGGGTCGCGGGGTTTGTGTAAAACGAACGGGCATACTTGCGTCATTGGCGCGACTCGTGCGAGAGGGAACGAAGGGTAGAAAAACGTTCGAGGTCGGATATTGAGGAGGGAGAATGGTTACCGGTGACGCGACGTTAGTGAGTCAGAGTTCGATCAACTCTCGTCAATTCCAAATACAAATATATGTTGTATGTAGCGCATCAAATTGTGTGTAGACGCAAAATTATTGATTATTCTTAAATAAGTACAAACCAGTCCTGCATACTCCCAGCTATCCTGCAAGCAAAATGTTCCATTTTAAGAAACGTTGCGTTCATCCTTCAATTTTTTTGTACAAAGAGAGAAAAAGTGAGAGAGAGAGAGAGAGAGAGAGAGAGAAATATAGATAGAAAAGGGAAATACATTAACAGAGACAAAATCATTTCGTCAATAAAAACCCAATAAACCTAAATTACTTTTGTAATGAAAAAAAAAAAATATATATATATGTATCAACGAAGATAGCAAAACAAATTTCGCAGAAAACAAAAAATTATACGTGGGGCAACCGAGCTTCGTACGATTTCGTATGAAATGTCAATTTTTTTTTGCTCGCGTTCTGCGTATATATATATATATATATAATTATGAGCAACGATGGGACGAATTGGAAAAAAAAAATATCGAAACTCTTCGGAACCTTATTATTGAAATATAAGACGGAAATTTTGAAAATAATAGATAATAATGGATGCGAAACATCGTTACGTTTTGCACACTCACAGAAGGTTACTATTATTCTTAATTAATTAATTAATTATTTAATTTATTTATTTATTCATTCGTTTCTTTTTTTTTTTTTGGCGAATGATGCACTTTCTCTTATTATATGCAGGTTTGCAAAATTTTCCGAATTTTAGGTATCAGGGAAGTGGGCGTGGTATCGATAATGCGTTTTTTTATCACAGTCGATTCCAAACGCGATTCTGAAAAAAATCATTTCAAATAACGATGGAAGAAAGAGGAAGATGATTGGTCACGTTTGAACGAACTTCAACCCCGTATTATCTTGTATAAATAATTGAACGATTGACACGAACCGTCACGTAATTGAAAAAAAAAAAGAAAAACCGACTGCATAATCGTCCCTGGATTCATCAATAGTTCCACCTCGAGACAAACATTTTGCGTCAAGGAGGGAAAAAAAAACAAGGCGTTTTTTGCGGCGATACAGGGAAGACCTCGAAGTGGCCTCTCTCGTGTCATTGAACCCGGGGGTAATGACGACTAGACCAAAGTCACGCGAACTCGATCACATCGACGAACTGAGGTAAGTAATAGCTCATTGACATACGTGTGCACGCGTGCAAGCGTGTGTATTATATGTAGCTACGATGGAAGATGTGAACCCCAAATGAGATTATCGGGCGAATGGCTTGCTTCGAATGGATTTTAAGTTCGCATCGTTGCGACCCAACGAAATTTCTTTTCTCATTTTTTTCATTTTTATAGTTCCATTATTTTGCGAAATATTTTTTTGTTCATATTTCCATTATCACACTAAACAATTGGAATAATTTAATGAGGTATTTTACTTATAATTTTCGTGAAAAAAAAAATAAAGAAATTGAAAAATAATTATTTTCGTTGCAAAAGAATGAAATTTCTTTTCTCATT
>JAPYZI010001549.1:0-30969 GCA_030523105.1 Ophioninae sp. A BG-2022a
AGAGGAAGAGAGAGGTGAAGGGAGCGGATGGAAGGTCGGAAAAGCACGTGGTTTTAGTATTCGGCGCGGAAACTTACGGCAAACGTGAGTGGAATTTATTCGGACAGCGAAGAGGTTTTCGCCGCGCGTTCGTTCAGCGGCTCGGATATAGCGCCCGCGAGACCTCTCCTCCGTACGTAATAATGAGATCCGAGGGTGGTTTCGAGGGGAACGGGAAAAGCTCGACGAACCGAGGTCTTACACTCGTGCGTGGCGTAATTGTAGATTCAAAGGATATCCGTACGCGAAACGCCGCGAGAGCGAGAGAGATTTAGGAGCAACGGCACGGAAGGGGAGGGGGGGGGGGACTTCCGAATCCTCGGAGATGCGGAACAATCTTTTTTTTGCATAAAGTACGAAATATATTTTTTAGCATCTTTCACCCGACTTTTGTGCTGTCCAATTTTTTTCGTGGCGATGAAAAAAACGTATTCGAAATAACTGGAAAGAACTTCTTACCTTCGTGGAAAAAAAATGAAGAACACGAAAAAAGCAATTTTTCTGTTCTCCGTTCAACCAGTCGGATCCTCGTTTAATCTTGTTTGAAAAGTGAGAAAAAAAACGAAAGCTTCGAATACTCGTTTACGTGCGCGCAGGATTTGTCGACTCTCGTAAGCTTCGATATTTTTTCAGAACCAAATCAATTTTTTAAAATTGAGAAAATTTAGGAAATAGAGAAAAAAATGAAGATGGAAGATTATTCGCATGTATCGAGGAGCTTGCGAGACGCTACCGCCAGGCGGCGCGACGGTTCGCCGCCAAACCCACCGACTCGCTTATACGGGGAGAGAAAAGCGCGCGCGTGTCACGTGACGCGAGTACGCGTAGTGTTTCCAAGGTACGAGCGCTTCGCGCACTCGGTGTGGGATCAGTAATTAATATTCTCCGGGCGGCATAGTTTTGGATATATGTATACGCGCATGCGTACATCGAAACGACAAACGAGTAAAAGGAACAGGAGCACAACGTCGGACGCCGAGTTCGCGACCAGTTGTTCATTCCAATTAGCGGAACGAGGCGCAGCGGGAGAGTAGAAGACGAGATGATGAAGGGCGGAAGGGTGGGGGTCGGTTGGTCGGTGGTCAGGGGGAAGACGGAGGAAGCAACTAGAAACTGACTAATTCTAATTGAGTGTGGAGTAATTCAAGATCTCCCTTGATGAAACTATGGCCTGTCGGACGTCGGAGAGTCTGCTACCCGGCTACCGCATAATCGCATTTCCATCCAGCCTCACGGACTTCACTGGCTCGTCCAGCTATGTCCACGCTTTAACGTTGTGAACTTCGCACGCGCTATTTCATCCTTGTGGAACGAAAGTTTCGCCTAGTTCCATGCTGCAATAAAGGCACAGCATTCGGAATATATTCCCATAAACTCTCGGGTAAACGTGAAACTTGAAAGAAAAAAAAATACGGTAAAAGGTTTGCAGGAATATTGAAGATTGATGCGAGAGTAAGCTGGCGAGTTAATCCTGAAAAACATTTTTTTTTTTTTTTTTCAAGTAAAAATGTTTCGTGTGGCGTTTTCAGAAACACGATTGCCCGGATCGTGAAAGTCTACAGAAAAAAGTCCTTATCAATTTTTCTCTAGGATTTACCGTTCAGGAGATATCGATGGGTAAACGAATAACCAATCGCGGCCGAAACCCCCGCCGCGAAACTCGCGCGGTGGGAAACACGATGCGTCCAATGCGGAAGCCTGCGCCCCGCCCCTACACGCCTCATTGGCTAACAACTTACTTCTACCATAACTAGGCAACGGTGAATCCTAGAGAAAAACGGGTAAGAACTTTTCGTCCCGAAATTTCGCGTTCTATTACACGCCCCGAGATACGAGCTCGATTCATGGAAGCCCCTGTACGTATAGCCGCGATAAAGTCCGTTTTAACAGCCGTTCGCTTTCGCGCTCTCTTCCGCGGATCTACGGGCTCACAAAGTTGAGACGCAAGCGCCTCCGGGTTTGAAGGCAAACGTCGTTCTCCTGTTTGCTTTCGCAACTATTTCAAACACCCCCTCCGGTGGAGAGTGAAGTGGAAGAGAGCGTGTGTGCTCTCGTTTCGACTACCGGTTGCTTCTATGATACGACTCCGAATACGGACGGCTCCATTAAGGGATTATAGACGTGTAGGCTGAAGGTAAGCGGGACGCGGATGGCGGAGAGGGAATCCAAGATTTCCTTCACAGATCTCGCGTTACCCGACGTTTCCTCTGTCATGCTTTAATCCACAACTAGTTTGAGGGCATTTATCCCCCCGCACCGAGGGAACAGGCGCAACTTCGAGTTCCCCGATCTAAAAGTCAGATGCTGTTACCTGTACCACACACCGCTGCTGCTGCTGCTGCTGCTGCTCAACTACTGCACGGCAAGGCATCCGACCAATGTCGAATAACCCACGAATATTCAGACCTCTCGTGTTCGTTATAACATTTCCAACTACGCCAAAATAGAGGGAGTAACGTAACGTGCTTCAATGGACGTCGAAACTGTTACTTCCAGGAAGGTGGATCTGCATCTACACATTACGCTCTTGAATTAACATTAGCAATAAGATATCATTTATAACGGTGTATCTTTGTAATGAAACTTAGGTATATTAAATTAAGTATTTACGTATCGTCAAATACAAATCATGCGGATGTTTCAATACATACGAAACGTATCATCACGTGGCACGATCAATGTTCATAGAAGCCACTATATTCATTGTTAAGGTGATAAAGAATTTTGAACAACCCAGACGGTTCAAGCTTTTATCGAAACGGTAACTTTAATAATAAAACTACAGTCTCTCTGTCTTTTCGGTCGGATTTCTTTCGTGGCAAGCAATGTCAGTGGACTCCTTTACACCCTCCTACCAGCTACCACGTATGCCTTTGGAATATTCTCGGAACGTGGCAAATGCACTACTATACGATTCTACCCGTTCCACAAACGCTCAAAAAAAAAAAAAAAAAAAATAACACATTGTCTCTTCTATTGTTCTCCACGATCTTGAGTGCGTTTACTCTTCGAATATTGGGTTTCGTATCACATCTCATGTTTCTTCGAGCTTTCTCTCTGCGCTTTTGTTCTCTCCGTCTAATCCAATCTAATCTAATCCCTCTCATCTCTCCCTCTCTTCTACCTCTCCCCACTCTCATCAACCCTATTTGCATTCCCATAGCATATTGCATGCTCGTTTCTCCCGGGGGATCTTCCAGGTCCGAACGAGACACGCATTATGCAAACGTCCCGAGCCTCGAGGAAACGTTTCTTCTCGTTTCAAACGATCATCGCCCACGTGACCCGTCCGTCTCTATCTCTATGACGGAATCAAAGCTGAATTCGTTTGACAACGCTTGCAAGTGCATCGCTCCTCTCGTCTATCTTCTTCTGCGCCTTCCGTTTACTCTCGCATCGTGACCCGGGCTTTTATTCAATTTCCTCACTTTGCTCGAGAAACACATACGCGGCGGGAGGAGGGGGAAGGGGAGTTAAAGCAGAGAAAATTAATCAACCGCAATCAGAACGAATCTCTGCACGTCCGAGAAAAATATTATCCTCTACGGAAGAGAAACCCATTTTGAAAAAACAAAACTATTTTCTTTGGATGATGGATGTAAAGTGGAGGAGGGGAAGGATATTTCCTGACCAAAATTTGTTTATTATTGTCGACTCGCCTATCGTCGGTTGCGCAAAGCGATGACGGGGAAGCTTTCTCTTTTTTTTCTCATTCTTTTCTTTTCTTCTCTCCCTTTTCACTTCGTCCCTTCATTTATCTCCAAGCACGCGGAAGTCTTACAAGGGTCGCGAGAAAGGGAGGGATAGAGAGAGAGAGAGAGAGCTATGAGGACACACCCGGAAGCGAGGGGAGTTGGTGTCGACGCGTTTGCGAAGCCCCACACATTAATCGAGAAGAATGAGAAACGAAGGCAAGGAGGAAGAGAGCAGACAGAAATTTACTGCGAATTAAAATCGTGAGATCATTATTTCAGTGTTTGTGTTGTTGGGGAGGTTTGAAAAAATACAGAGAGTTTTCCTTCGGTATAAAACGAGGAAAACAGATATTACAAATTTCATGGATTTTTTTGTTGTATTTTTGTTGAGTGCCTTGGTAAATTAAGTTTTTTTGTGTTTCACAGAAAAAGCAAAAGTAATATCGGGAACGAAAGTAGAAAAAACTTTGGCTTATTAAATAAAATGAAAAATTATTTTTACGGGACAAGTCGACTAATGAAAAAATTGTTATTCTGTTCTTCCAAAATAAAAATAATATTGACAAAAAATAGCAATATACGTTGCCGATTAAATTGAAAAAAATTGTTTTCATTGGAAAGATCAATAAATCGATTTCCTTCGCAAAATTGATGTATTTATACACGCGACGAGTGCACACGAGTTCCGTCACGAACGAGACGAGCAAAAGAAAAAAGAAGGTAAGAGAAAACCCCTTCGTCGGGCAAACTCAATTATTCAATTCCGTTGATGCGCGCACGAGCCTTACATACGAGGAAGGATCGGTGGCGTCGAAAGGGCACTCTTCACCTCCACTGCTCGATGACACGCCTCGCAACTTCAGTTACGCGTTTTTTTTTCTTCCCCGATATTTTTCTTCCCCATCAGGCGCGCTTGACGATAAGTTTGTAAAAACAAAAAGAAGGAAAATGAAAGGAGGAAGAAAATAATCGCCGGGCGCGTGTCGTACAAGTGAACAAAAAAGAATTGGCTGACGAAGCGAAAAAAGGGCACGTTGGAAAAATCGCAGACTCTGAGATATTGGATTTTTTATGAAAGAAAAAAAGAAAAAAAAAAGATCTGATGGCGCATCGGAAATTCACTAAAAAAATGGACAGCTTACAAACGTTCGAATGTGCAGGGAAATTTTTTTTTTTTTTCAATAATTCCGTAGTTTTTGCGCCCTTGAAACCCAACGAGGAAAAAAATGTGCTTCATTGGTCAAATTCCTTTTCCGTCAACTTGCGCTCGAAAAATTGTCTAATCGTTTTTACATTAACCTCCCAGGTTTATTCGCGTGCGATTCAAGAAAATAACGTTTAGTGTAATTATCGAAACGAATAAAGCATGAACGAAAAGAAAAACAAATCTTTGGGTACGAACGGAGCAAACTTCATAAATAATGAAACAAGAAATCATAATCGATAACCATACGAAATAGCGTCTCGCGCGAATCAGCGACCGTGAAATTGAAACCCCAGCTGATTAATTAATCCCGATAAGACAAATCAAAGTTCGCGCGATCGTGCCACGGGGAATGAAAATTGGCGCGTCTTTCTGGAGTAAGAGAGGGACAGAGAAAAGAAGGCGGACAGATAGAGAGGACAAGATCAAGGTTCGCACGCTTTCTCTATTATGAGCGAGCAATAATGTTTCCCCCTCCACCCGCTCCTGCTGTCCCCGTTCATTCTTTCGCCCTTTTCCTTTTTCCTCTCCTCTCCCCTCCCACCTCGCAAGTTGGTGGCAATGACCGTGGACAATTGACTTTCCAGCTTTCTCCGACTATTCATAGAGGGCGCGAGCTGTCAAGAGTCCGCGGTGCACTAAATATATCGACATTCCTTCCAACCATACCCTCAGCTATCAACTGGTACCCTAACAATCCGACTTTTTACGTATCAGCCGGTGCGAAAGTTGCGTATTTCACGCGGGCTGTATACATATATTGAGAAATGTTGATATACCGGGTGCTAAATGTTTTTTTTTCTTCTGGTTCACCCAAACAAACCCAAACAAAGTATAATATCAGAAATATCGTAGTTTTCACGAGGGAAAAAGACAAAACGATTGAAAAAAAAATACAAGCAATTGCCAACTTGTTTTTGGCAGCAGGATGAACATCGACTTGGACATCGAGATTATTAACCAACACCGTTTATATGATCATTTTTATTCTACAATTAGACTGACTCGCGTTAATGACCAATTTTGCAAATTTATTCGGATTTCAACGTCATCCAAAGTCATCCAAGGTCATCCTGTTTTAATTTTTTGCACTATACATATTTGGCCAATAAAAAAAGGGTTTTTCTTCGAAAGTTAAAAGGAATTTTGGAATCAGGTTGATTCTTCGGAATACCAGAAAGTAAGGCTACCAAAATACAAAATTTTCTCTTTGATTTTTCCGCGTGAAATATGTGTATAGGGATGTTTTTCAGGGACTATGCTCTAATTAATGACCCGGTATGTGCGAGGACGTAAATCAAAAGAAAGGGGACGCAGCGGCAGGGTAAATGGAAAGAGCCAAGTGGAGTCAACCGTGAATCAAGGTCTATTCAACCCGCCGGTAAAATATACACCCTCATTCGAAACTGAATTAAGAACCATTGACGAAAAATGACAGAGATCTTGGTACGATATTTTTTAGGCGTCGTTTCTATTTTTCTATTTCTGCTTTTCTGCTTCTTTTCATTCGTTCTGTATATTTCAATCGTAGTAAAATTTCGTTTTCGTAAAAAAAATTTAGATATTATTTATCATTTTTATTCAAAATGGCGAAGATCAATAAATGGAAAAATCGTATTTATCACGGTGCAAACGCTCGCGAGGAAAATATCATTAATATTCGATTGCGCTTTTCGAGATTCTACGACACGCGGCCGTGATTTTGTTTTTTTTTTGTTTTTTTTTTTTCGATTTTCGGTGGTATAATAGCTCTCTTCGGCTCTTTGTGCGATATCGGCGAGCCGACGCAAAATACCATTTTTCGCACTTCTCCCTCTCGGATGAGACGCACGACTGCGTCGCTCTCCAAATATTTATCGTCAGAATCGTAACGTTCCGCGAATCGAGAACGAGTAAATATTGGCGCGCAGCTGCACGGATATGTATATTTCGCGATATGAATATGAGCGCGAAATACGCGTATCCCGTACACAGGTTTACTTTCGCCGTCGTACGATCGGTCGCGTTTCTTATTTAAATGAAAATTAAAAAATCGCTTCAAAGTCATTTTTTTCTTTTTGTTTCAAAAAATTACAACTTCTGTAATTATTGAGGAAGAACAAATGTTTAAATATAGTTGTGTGCGGAAACTGTGTGAAGAATGTGAAAAAAATTGGAAGCCCGATCGTTCGTGTCGTTCACCGGTATTTCGGACCATTCCGAATGAAACGCCTCGTGTGCGATTTGTACACGAGGCCTTCCATGCTCGATCGACCAACTATCGATTAGCAAAATTTTTCCAATAGCCTCGAAATTTTTTATACCGCCTTTCTCGTCCTAGCGGAGGGTTTCAATTATTTTTCGAAATTTTCCGACCATCCGTGACGGGATAAAAAATGTTTGAAAATTTGAAAAAATCGTCAGGGAACGAGTTCAAAAAATCGACGTTAAATTTCATCAAGACTGTTGTATCGTATAGATAAAAAGAAAACAACGAAAAATCGATACCGAAACTACGAGAATATCGAGAGGAAAGAGAATGGCGATCCCTTCGTTGCCGCATGGGACGTATAAATTGCAAATAATGCTCACGATACACGATACGCATGAGCAAATGTGAACACGCCAGTCATTCGTCGCCGCGGAGTTTATTTGTATTTTCCCGCGATCGCTGAGCCGGGCAGACGTATAGAAGAGGGGTGGAAGGAGTTTGAAAAATTTGTTCATGGCAAACATTACGAGATTGACGAGCAACGCGGGTAAATTTTCCGTCCGCGCACGCTCAATTTGCCTCGAGGATACTCGACGTTTGGATTCGTTGCACGCGGTCAGCGACGAAAGAAGAGAGGACGCGTAGCACGAATTGCAACGGACATTTTTTGGGAACCGCTCGTTTTTATTGCAACTATAAAATGCGGAAAAAAAAACAAACTATGAATTCGTTGCGAATCGAAGAAATTCGACGAAATATCGTTGAAAATTAAAAAAAAAATGCATTGAGAGAACAAATAAAATGTGCACGTAATTAAACGAAAATTTGAAGAATTAGAAATAATTCTAATTTATAGGTTTTTTTCTAAAAATCTGTAAATTATTTGATTATTACTTTTCGGTTGTCCGTGAAAATTTGTGGATCGCCGATTTTTTAAAATTGCTTATACAAATTTGTAAAACATTTTTATATTGCAGATTTCTTTTTGATTCGTTATACAAATCTGTGAATCATTGTTACACCGTTGCTAAAATCTCGAAGAATTATTTCTATAAAAATGCAATTTATTTGTATATTATTTGTAAATATTTGTTTTATTTTTGGATAATTTCTAACAAATTCCAAATAAATAATTGCTTATTTTATAAAATCATAAATTATTTCGCAATTTCTAAACGGTTCTGTCGAGCTATATATATATCGAAGTCTTCGAATAATTTTTACTTTCACGTATATCAGTGTGCATCGTTTGCCAAAGTACACGCGTGCCTCGTGCAATTGCAAATACATTGCAATGACTAACGTTGCGGAAGCTCACGGCTGGAATTCTGCGTTCGCGTGACTAAACCAATTTCCGGGGCGCGATCATATGTATGCCGTGTACATATATAATACGTATGGGAAATATTGCGCGAAATTGAGCGTATTCGTACAATTGTACAATTTCAAAAGTATCCCAATATATATTTATTCCAGTAATAGCGTGCGAAAAGATCCGAGAATAAAAAAAAAAAAACTACGAAACTTTCACTCGTGTACGGGAAACCATTAAAACTTCGAAACGCGATATACCTTGAAACAAAGTTCACTGCGGAAACTTTTTTTCAAATTTTTTCTTTTCGGATTCGAAAGAAAAAATTTGAAGGTAAAAACGTAAACGGGACGTAGTTAGAAGTCGACGACTGCGTACCGGCATTCTCATAAAACTGCTCGGGTCAGAGGAGAAACGGAAGTGGAGGGTAGCGCGCTGAATTCGTGGCTAATTTCGCGGTCGATCGAACAACACGGTATCCACTCGGCAAACAAAGACTTCTCGGTTCGTCATATTTCGAAAGTTGCCGTTGCTGAAGAATGGAAAGTGTACGGTCTCGAGAAAAAATGTAAAAAAACGATGTTTCGGGAGAAGAAGGGGTGTTTACTCGATTTATCGAAATTTGAATTGGCAAGATCGTTAACTTCAGGTCCCAACGCATGGATATCGCAGACTCTTAATTTTTAATGACAAATGTTTAAGTTATTATTCTTGCCTCGTTTAATGGCATTTTTCAAACGAAAAATTCATATCAATTTTTCCTCCCATATTTATTTGAATCTTCGATTTTCAGCGTTCGAATGAAAAAATAAATAAAACTCTCTACGACAAATGGTTGGTTAACACCGGCACGTATGTTTCGTACGGAGAGTGTAGGGTCCCTAGGGTTTACTTAAGAAACGCTTTAGATATTGATTTGAAGCGAGGGATTGTCCGGTCCGCTTTGTATTCATCCAAAACAGCTTAAAACCGAAAAGCAGATGACGCATGAGAAATTTCCATCAAGACTAGGAAAACAACGAAGCGTACCAGCAGCTGTGCGAACAAATTTGACACTCGTCCATTGGAAGCTGTTCGACCGGGAGGTTGATGGCACTTGAAGCCAACTTGTCGGTTGCTCGTCCATTTCAATTTTCCAGAAATATCAATTAACACTCCCAGCTTGCCTTGGTTAGTCCAGAAAAGCCTGTACGGTAAACAGGAAGTCGTATTCCCTGGCGAATCGTTGAACAAGGACGTTAACGAGTTTCACGCCCGAGTGAATTTCAGGCCGTCACTCCCTGAAGCAATGAGAGTCAAGTGCAAGGAGAGAAGGGTTGGGGAGGGGGGGTGCTTCCAAGACTGTTTGCACGGATGACCTCTGGAGGCGCTAATCCAGTTCTCGGTCGAGGCCCGCGGTGAAAACAAAATGTAACGGAAATACGGATAGTGGTGCTCCTTCGCTCGTTGATCGCGAGCGAATGACCGGACGAGGGGAGTGAGGGCGTAAGAGAAGAACACAACTGACGTACCAGCAATCAGGGCGTCAACTTTCCAACGGCAGATTAAACATAAAAAGGAATATACTGGCATGGATAGATGGTAGAAAGAGGATAATAACCGAGCGATCAAGTTCATCCATAGTTGTTTCGCCTGGTGAAGCAGCCTAACGGTTTTTTTTTTTTTTTATGACCTTTAGTTCCAATCAGTTTGGACCCGTGTAGCCTGGTGACAGTGCCGGGCGTATCGTGTCCGCTTTATTGTCACTGCCCATGAGAGGCGCTCAACCGCATCCCCCCACTCCTTCAGTGCCTGCGTTCGATGCAGACGACGGTTTATTAATTATTGAAACGACCGCTGGATTATTAATTATTAACACGAGCATTTTCGATACCCAGCCTAGGATCATACTTAAATAAATAATACTTCGTTTAAACCACGAACTACGAACTAGGTAAATGCAACGGTACGTGTGGACACGAATTAACCTAAACCAGCAATCGTTATGGACAGTATTATTGAGCCGTAATTAATGAGATTTTCGCGGGTTTACAAGATTCGTGGTATTCTTAACTTTTTAAAGTTATCATTCAAGATGTAACCGAAAATTTAAAAAAAAATTCGCTGCTTTAAAACTCGTTCGGATTACGCTAACCCATTCCGAACCATGAAAGTTAAAATTCATTCATCATTAAGTTAAACAATATTTGAATAATTCCTCAAACTCCAGATTTTTATCTCTCATCAGCGTTCGGACGAGAATATCACTGCATTTGCATAGTTAACAGTAATATTGAATTAAGCGTCAGAGAACATTATTTTTGTGTTTCTGTTGTTTTATTTAAATAATGTGAGAAATGAATTTTTAAATTGGATTTCGATGGGAAATCCTAGTCCAATGTACGAGCGTGTCGCAATAGAAATCTAATGTGACGACTCATTGAGCCGCTATTAGGAAGCAGGACCAGGTATCAGAATCCAAATGGACACTTACGACAATTTATGCATCAGAACAGTTGCTTATCCACATGGCGGGGAGGGGGGGGGGGGGGGCAGTGGTGGGGGCAGACAGCGTTTCGAGTTATCACGTGTAAATGGAAGCGAAAGAGAGGCAGAGAAGACACAGAGCTGATCCAGAAGCGACGCGGATAAACGCAGACTGGTAAGGGTTTGCGGTGTGTGGTCGATTGAAAGGGAAAGCTGGAGGAGCGATCCTTTGTCCGGATACAGGTGTTCTCGTCGGTTGGTGGAGGCAGGCAGCGTAGCCAACGGTTCGCGCCCCTTCCGGCTCCCCCCAACGAGGCCAGCTAACCTAGCGGCCCCACCGGTATCCCACGTGTCGAAGAATAGATCTGGCCGGAGTAACCGAGGGAACAGGTTCCCGCGGTAACAACAAGAAAAAAGATTCTGAATCTTTGAATTCCCTCGTCTGTTTCGGTCGTCCGTTTTGCTCAGCGATCCGAGGGTTTGTCTTTTCGAATATTGGCTAAGCAGGCTCCAGGTGGGGCCGAGGGATGTCTACGAAAATTCGTAGGCTGATTTGGGTATTTTTTAATGCGTTTGGGTTTGTTTGGGTTGGAAGAAGGTTACTTCACGATTGCCCAAGGCTACCCGGGGTAAACAATATATTTGAAAATAACGGAAGGTACCCGAGGTGCTTGAAGAATATCCAAGGTATACCTATCTGGATATCCGCGTTGCTCAGGATTTCAGGGATCGTTTGAGTTCGTTTGTTCTTTTGTGGAAACGATGTTCCCGATAAAGTTGTAAAACGAAGCGGCCTTGAAAGTCCGTAGTACCCTTCGTCGTAGCGCGTCCATCGTTCTCGAGATAAGAAAGGACTACGAAATACTGGTAAAACTTTTTCTTTCGCTAAGATCCGTGGGCGATCGTGAGCCAAAGAGAGACGGAGAAGGGGGAGAGAGTCGGAGACGGCGCGTTTCTGCCAAGAGTCTTCGCATTTTTTCCCTCCCCGAACCCTCTGGTCCTATCATCCATTAATCGTGGACCCTTTTCCCCCTCAACCCAATCGAGGAGAGACAGTCGCTGCATGCTAATTCTTGGACTGGCCGTGCACACGGAAGGAGGTGGGGCACAGCAAGAGGACGCGCATAAAGAGCGAGGAATTTCTTTCAGTCGCGTTCGAGGAATTTTTTGTCCCGTCGTGAATAATAAAGGAACAAATGAAGAGACGCGAAGAGAGAAGCACCGCCGGAAAGAGCAATTGTGCAGCGAGGATGGGTCCGACGAATGAAAAGGACTTTCCTTGTAGTGACTCGATTGTACTCTTTTAGCTAAATCCTGCGTTCCTTCGAAAGTCCCCCCTCGCCGCTACCCCTTACGTAAGGGGTAAATAAATCAATTTTACAATTTTGCGACGCAATGACCCGCTGATCGACAATCATCGATAGCCGCGACTCTTACGATCTTAAAGCTGATGCTTCGTATCATCATTGAAACAATACTGAAAACGTAAATGAATCAAAGCTAAAGAAATACGTCAAGAATTTATACGCTCGTCAAATTTTTATCCTTTTTTTTCCAAAATCACTTGGAATCAGTTTTATTCCTCCGAACGTATCATGAGAAATTTATCCGGTAATGGAAGTATGTTTTTTTTAAAAAGATCATTTCGTAGATTGACTCGCCTGCTGCCCTTTTTTAAAAAAAAGAATAAAAAGAAATTTTATTCTCAAACAGATGCTGAACAAACTCTCCAAAGAGAATTGGTATTTCTTTTATTAAACCTGGTCCCAAAAGAACATCGTCGATGTTTGGCCTTCTTGCGGGCCGCTAAAGTGGTATTATCCCTTGAGGGGCAGTACGGAAAGCCACGATCGCTAGCGACAACTCACCTCCGGTATGACTGTGAGAATTCTAGGGATTCACGGTCGCTGGACAAGCAGGACTAAATCGAACGGGAGTTTGATAGAGGAATAAAAGGATTGCCGATAGTGGAAAGGTTCGCCAGGATAGGAGACCCCGTCCAGACTAAATAATGCGAAGCGCCGTTGAATCTTTTTCTCCGTTCTTCTTTTCGTTCTTCCAGTCGCTCGGTCCTTCTCCCAAAGATATTTTTCCTCGGTGGAGACTTCGAGTGCTTCCTCTGTGGATTCCCTGTTGGACCAAGCGGCTCTCGAGAGCCACTCGTCCGACTCTCGAATCAAACCAGAGGCAGAAACGAGTGGGAGGAGGAGAAAAAAAGACTGGACCATATTTTACCACCTCCTTTAGCATATTTTCATTTCCTACGTGGCTACTGGCTTTTCTTACATTCGACGATAAGCCAAACTGACTTTCGTCAAACCTAAATAAACGGGATAAAAGCGCTTCGATTGAAACCCACGTTAAGTGAAAAAAAAGACTGACTTTAGCTCGTGGCGTAATCCACCTTCACTACGAATTTATCGAACAACGAAAGATTGACTGATAAAATAGTAGTGTTAAAGTGGCAAACTTTAACTCGTGTTTCATACGTGTAAATCTTTATAGAATTTCGGGATTAAACTTGGTCTAGATTCTTCCTTAAAATGCCAAGCTGTTTTCTCGCCGAATTTAATTCAATTGGTTCAAATTGAATTCAAATCGGTCCATCGATTTAGGCACCAAAAAAAATGACGAACAAGCAGACGCTCCAACAAATTAAATTTAAGTCGGTTAAATCGTTCAACGACGAAAACATATTATAACCTTAGAGTAGTCGCGCCTTCTCGTGATACGCGAGTAATCGCGTAGGGAACATTTCGCCGCCCGTACTTAATACGATATTTTTTTTGTTAATACGAGTCATATGCATTTGTAATTATGTTTTAACGATAAAATAAAACACCAGCTATAAAAATAGTGAAGATGCATAGTGTGCAAAACAAAACGAAAATTGTGCCGCGGGCGGCGAAATGCTCGTAACGCGAGCACTCTAGGGTTAAACGGAAATAGCTACTATCGAATTTACAATACCAGTCGAGACTTGAAACCCCTTGGAACGAAAAAGCCGTCAACCGTTCCTTTCTAATTTGTCAGTTCGGAAGGTAACTAATTATTTCGTTGAATGTAGTTAGCTTTTGGCGATAGGATACGCGACCGAAACACAAAACACGTACTGTCTTTTGCACAGTGTTGAGGAGACGGGCCGAGGGCGTTGTTGCTTCAGGGTTTCGAGTGGGCGCTGGAGGGCCCTTCGCAACGAGGATAGTTCATGGGTGGGCGTTCGTAATTCGCGCGTCTCCAGCCAACGATCCACTTAATCATATTCGGTTGGTTCAGCCGAGCAGTCTGACGTCACGGCTAAAGTCCTGATCGAGCTTGGAACGCGTGGTTAATGAGCTCAACAATGAAGGCGTTTCACGTTAGGTCAGGCTCGAAGGAATCTTTAGGCTCGGATTGTGCAGCTCTGCCGACCGCATGGATCACCAATTATCCTCGATCGAACCGACCCAAGTTCCGACCAGACAGATTGGCCCTGAGGGAATTCCAGTTCCATGGAAACGCGTTATAACCTATACGATGTGACCTTGGCACTCTTGTGTCTACGAAAAACAACCAAATTGATTCCGAGTCGTCTTCGACGAAAAGTTTTTTTTTTCTGCCACCCTAGATCTTTCTTCGCTGGACTTTTCACGTGTTTGTTAACCTTCGCATTGGTGACACTTTCAAAGTATTTAATTTGTAGGAAATTTAAACATATTCTAATGACTTTTTAGCCGTAAGATAAAAAAAAACCCAAACAAACCCAAACAATTTTTTGTAGAATAATAAAACCGAGAATATGTAAAAAGAGAACAGAATTTCCAAAAGTTTCATAGAATTCCATATTGTATGTTGCACTGCTTTTTCGTTATTTCTTTGAAGCCAATATTGAAGAACGATCTCGTTGATGAAGGAAGGTGAAATTACGATGAAGCATGCGCAAGATGTTTTTCATTTCTTTTGCACTTTCTCCGAGGTTCTCCTCGTTTTCAATCGGGCACGAGTGTACACACCTATGATCGTGCTCCAATTGATCACGAGCGCGATATCCAGTATATCCTCTCTCTGCCGGTCTTTCGCTCTTTCGCTCCCTCTCAAGCGTCCGGAAGTTTCGATAAGATTGCGCGCGGATCACAACTCCACATGCCCGCAACGTGTGAACGGTTACCGTCGATATTCGAGACCTCGCATGGGCTATTATCACCGACGCATTCGCGTTTATCAATATAGACTAATAACCGAACACCACCGCGTTTGACGTTCCAGAAATATTCGGCGGGTTCGTCCTCTTTATTTACACGCTTTTATTTAATTCACACTTTTTGTTGTTAGCGTTGTTGTACGCGTCAAAATTTGTAATCGATTTTTCGACCACTTCGGATCATCGGATCGACCTGAAATTTCTCATGCGGTCTTGTTGTCGGTGACGATGCATGATTATGATAAGCATAACGCGACGCTGTTGCCAGGATTGGCTCCAGACGAGGAAACTCCTCAACGGTCCTATCTTTTTACAACTTGGACCATGGTCGAAAAATCGATAGGTACTAATATTTTAGAAGACTAAAAAGGAGAAAATAAATATATTTTTTTAAAAGTTTTCTAAAAAGCACGCTTTTATTTATGCGTAGAAAGTGCACAAAAAATTAGAAAATAATTTTTTTCTTTACACCAAAAAGTGATCCAAAATTGTTATGACTAAAAATAAAAGCGTGGGGCCCTCACTATAATTCATTTATCTGTCACGTATACAGGACCCCACGCTTTTATTTTTAGTCATACATATTTTGGATTACATTTTGGTGTAAAGAAAAAAATTATTTTCTACTTTTTGGTGCATTTTCTACGCATAAACAAAAGCGTGCTTTTTAAAAAACTGTTTTTATTTCTAAATTATCCTTAGCTCTCTCTCTCTCTCTCTCTACGGTAAAATCAGGGCTCCAGTGTTTTTTTGTTTTTAACGAGCGTGCGCACCACATGTTCGTCCTACTTTCGCTTTGCTTGTCGGTGGAAAACCGAATGCCTCGATCTTGTCGTAACCATTTATACACCGTGTCAAAACACCTCCCAGTTTTCTAACCTCAATGGATGCTCTTCAGTCGAGATTTCTCGTAGTAACCCGGTGTCCCTTAAAGTCCGAACAATTTATCTGCTTTCTACTTAATTATTTCGGAAGATCCAACTTTTTTGTGCATCCAAAGAGAATGACTCGACGTGGACAAAGGTCCCTCTATAAGTGAGGGAAAGAACCGCGGTCACGAGTCATTAAGCGGCGCCACGCGAGGCTCTCAACCAACATCCGTAACGTAACCGTTTTTCTGCAGCGATGTGTGTATGAATATTTACCGGCGTTGCAAGTCGTAAGTGTAGTTGGACGCACCCTGCAATAAACTCCCCCTAATTGCGGGCATTCGAGACCCCTTCGGTCCCCCCCCCCCTCCCCCCAATTACCCGAACAAATTGTTACACGAAACGCCAACACAGCCTACCCACGCCTCCGTTTGTTATCCCACGCCCTTCGGTAGACCCCGTAGACCACGTAGGCTCTTTTTTATGGGTAAAATCTGCACGGGAGGGTGATCAGCCTGATCTACCTAATTTCGACATTCATAAGCACCGTACTATCATCAACCGCTCAATCCTATCTATCGATGAAACGGCCAAAAGACCGTGCCACGTAAAAACATTTTTTGGTTGACGCTAGTGATCCAGCAATAGTTTTGGCTCTTGTATCACAGTCTCGTCATCCTCCGCAACTTCGTCATTAACAATCCGACAACGATTGTGACATCGCAGCCAGATGGTCATCAGCGAGCGTGAGTTCAACGTTACGGCAATTTGGTCGGACCGAAGGGAGGGGGCAGGAGGAGAGAACTTAGGGAAACGAGTTGTATGGGAAGATACATTGAGTTCCACGTGTACACGTGCCGAGGAGGCAAAAGAGGGCGCGGAAGGGACGCAAGATGAACCGGGAACTGGAGAAATGAGGCCATCGAAGAGAAAGAGAGATGGAGAATCCGTCGAACATTTGGAGAGGTTAAAAAACCGAGAGCGAGGTTGTCACGAGGCGCGGAGGGCCGAAAAAGCCGGTTTTTAGAGGTTAGGAAGGTTTATCCGTCAACCGCTTCTTTGTTCGTCTTTCCCCGAGTCCTCTTCCATTTTTTTATCATCTATTATACGTGCCTGTACTTTTTTATAGATTTCGTGGCTCCAGCGTAATAATAATAATAATTATTATTATTATTATTATTATTATTATTACGAAGTTCCATAATTACGTGAACGCGGAGAAAGACACGAGTAAAGAATTTTTAAACAATTGTAACCGTAACGGGCGAATATGGTGACTCGATCGCTCGAATTCTCGCAGTTGACGGATAAACATTGAATTTTTACGGTCGTTTCTGACGACACGTGGAGATTTTACGGGCTGACACGTTCGCCTCTTTTTTTGCTATCCGTTATCCCTCGCATCTCCATTGTTCCTCGGCGCCTTGTTTCTCGGTGGCCCACGAATATTGTTCGTGGAATTGTATTATTATTTTTTTTCCTCTACTCTCGTGTCGTCGGTTACAAGATCGCAGCGCGTACGTGCGGACTTGCCGGTTGACGATTACACGTTTCTTTGTCCCGCGAAGCTCGTCGACCTCCCCCGCCCTCCCGCCCTCCTCGCGCCAGCTTGCTCTCCCGTCTACCTTTGGCCACGTATCGATCTATTCTTCTCTCGGGGTTTCCTTGTACCTTTTTCGTGCTTCTCACGATGACGCACACGCATCGCGCAGGCCACTAAAAGCCTTTCTTTCCGTCTCGTTTTCTACCTCTTTCGATTCTTGTTTTTTTTTTCTCGGCATTCGCCATCCTTCTTCTTCGACGACGACGACAACGACAAGCGGAAACGGCAAGCGGAAAAAAACATATTCCGCAAAATATCGGGCGCTAAGAAAAAAAATGTAAAATTGCTCAAAGTCCTAAGAAAATGATGTTTAGTAAATAAAAAAAATAAATAAATAAATAACTCGAGTTCGAGGATTTCTCGTACCACTGTGAATAGCGAAAGTAGCGGCTTCCGTTTTGCGGCTCGTTGCCGCGATTCGGATAAGGGACTGCCTCCGCGCACGGAACACTCGAAGAGGGCGCTGCGTGCAAAGTTGGAGGGCTTGACACGGGGCTTCTTACTCGGGCACCGGGACGCCCGTTCGTGCACGTTTAGCCTGCGTATGACTGCACGTGTACACGCGTGTGTAACGTTAGACGGGACCGAGCGAGATTCCCTCGTCATGATATATGACCGGTATCCGAGTTCCTTCGTCGTTGAGAAAGAACAAGGGAGAGAAAGAGCGAGGGCGAGACAGAAAGAAAAAGAGAGAGAGAGAGAGAGCGTAACAAAAAAAATGATAAGTGTCTTGCTTCGGTACCATCTTCGTATTTCTCCTCGTCTATTTTGAGTTTCAAGTTAGAAAGTATAAATGATAATTATTACGATAAATAAGAATATTAGTTAAATGAAATATAAATCATTCCAAGTCAAAGAAATAATCAGTAATGTGATGCGATCAACGTTTTCATCCGTTTGCAACCATTTTTTTCTGCATCAATTTTTTTTCATTGTTATAATTATCGAAAATTATATATTGCACATTTGGTTATCGTTGAACGAAGCTTCAAAAAAAAATGTTCATACATACGAGAGAAAATATTTTTAACGAAAAGACTTTCTTTTCGTCGCGTACCACCGAAACTTCAACTTCATGCATCAGCAATTACAATTATCATGAACAACGAGAAATAATAAACTTGATAGTAAATATCGCGAAATAACAACTGGAATAATAGCAGCTAATATCAGTAGTTATTATTAACAATTATACTAACAAAAAAGTTGGCAATATCATTATTAACCATCCATCAATATTTATTATTGAATATCAATAATCAATAATAATCATAAAATAAACAATCGAAAGCAGCGATCCTCTCAATGATGAATAATCCCACGCTACTACTAATCCAATAAATTCTATTCGTTAGTTTCATCGTCCGGTCAACCGGGATCCGTCGTTCGAACATTCCGAAACGACAGAAAGACGTCTCAACGGGAGCTTTTGCGTCTCGGGGTGACGAGAATACGCGCGGAAAGTGAAACCGTGTGCAACGTGGTACAATAAATGTGTAAAAGTCGCATATCCCTCCCCAGTCCCCGCTGGGCCTCGTATTTACAGTACTCTCTTCGATTCCTCGGTCTGCCCCCCACTCTTACCACCTTCGCCTATTCGACTCGTTTCTACCCCGGCAGCGAGTCCAGAAAAATTCTCTGCCGCTCGGACAAAGCACCACGTAACTCGGGAGCCTTTTATACCGTGAGAGTCGCGATGATTCGCGGGAGTGGGGGTAGCCGAATGGTGGGAGGCCCCGAACGTTGCGCGCGCCGCTAGCTGGACGCCGCGTGGGAGTTGGCGGTCCGCGGAGTGGAGGCACTTCGCGTCGAGCGTGGTGGGGGGTCTCACGGCGCTGCGATCGCGACAACGCACGGGAGGGGTGTCGGGGACGGAAAGGGAAAGTGGGGGGTAGTTATAAGGGCATGAGAAGTTCGAGTAAGACACGTCGCGAGTGCGGAACGCGAGTAAACGCGAAACGAAAAACCTGGTGTATGTATGAAGCGGGGTACTCGGAAGAGTGGGAGATGGATACTGGAGGAGAGGGGGGGAGGGGAAGGGGTGGCTCTTTTCCTCCCGATGAAACCGGACCGTCGAGATGCGAAAAAAAAGAGAAAAGAAACGAAGAGAGAGAGAGCTGGGAGATCAGTGGCCTCGGGGGATCGCGAGAAAAGTCGCTTCTTAAACGGTCTCGGTGCGAGACACGGACACGCGCGCGCGCACAGACGTGTGCACACCCGAGAGAATGCACGCGCCAAGAAAAAGGGACGGGACACACTGCGCGACAAAGGGCGTACGAGAGAGAGAGAGAGATGTAGCGACAAAGAGAAAGAAAATTTATGGCCTAGTGAACTAGGGATCAAACTGTAGAAAAATCATACGGGAATAGATCGAAAACAATGTTTTCGAAAAAAGTATTGGGGATCGAGGAATTTTTCGTCACCAAAAACCGCGAGCGCGGACTACGATCAATTTTTATAATTTATTTACTTTTGAAAAATGATTTTTATATTGATTTCCATCTTCCCATAATTTGTTCTTTCGGATATATTTATTGTATTTCTTTTCATCTCTCATTTTTTTTCGCATTTTCCTCGACTGTATTATTGATGCTATATTTCATTTATTTTTTCAGCCGATCAATAAAATATTTATCGGATTGTGAATTGTGATTTTTATATGGTTTCTTTTTCATAATTTTTATTTCCGAGTTATATATTGTATTAATTATTTATAAAATTCTATAATTCTAAGATCTTTTTGTCTTTTTACGTATGCCTGGACTGTCTTATTATTATTGTTTTTGGTAAATCGCTCTGTAATGATAAAACTGCCCTATTTTCTTTTTAGAAATATTTGAGGAAAAAGAAATAAAAACTGAAAAAATAGGTTGGCAAATTTGGAAAATCCCGAGAAATTTTAATTTATTTTCTTTTTATTATTAAATCTTTCATTTTTTGCTTAAAAAAAATAAAGTTTGCCATGAAAAAAGAAAAGGAAATAAAGCAGCGTATGATATTTCGAGGCACGACTTCTTTCTCGTGTTTGAAGAGTGCGGAAAAAGGATAACGGAAGGAAAAAGAAAAGGAAGAGATGGGAAAAAGCGAACAAAAGAAGGAAGGATTTTTCAAACAGAGCAGAGCTTGGGAGCTTGAAGAAAAGTAATTTTTCTTTGTCGTCTCAAAAATCTGGAAATTTGTAGCGTTCTCCATCTCTCTCTCTCGTTCCGTATCTCTCAGGTCCCGAGTTTGCTTTTTGCCCTGGCAGGTTCGTCGGAAAAATCGTCAAGGGTCCCACGGTCGAAGAATTTACAACAGCTGTCAGACAGGTACACAAAGGTATCCCTCGACAAGTGCACCTTTCTTTATTCCCTCCGTCTCCCTCTCCGTTCCTCTCTCGGTCTAAGGGCCGGGGCCCTTTTCCGGGCTACTTTTTTCCAACTTGTTTACTAATCAAAATATTCAATTGAACGTTTACCACGTTTCTCAATATTTGATATATCAAAAATATCAACAATTATTAAACTCTTTCAATAATCAATCTTTACAAATAACAATTAATAATATATCATGGTACTTATATATTCTAACAAAATATTATGTTTCCAATATTAGAGAGATCAAATACATTTTTATATTCCTTTGGATTTTGTATATATTGTTATTATTAAAAATAAAAATCAATATGAATAAATATATTATCGAAAATAAAAACATCGAATACATTTTACAATTCTTTTCTATTTTATAAATATTATTACTAAAAATAATATTGACAGTAATAATAATAATTAATAATCTTAAAAAAATATTCAGTAATAATGTTAATCTTAAAAAAGTATTCTAAAAATATCAAAAACATTTTCAGCCTTTTCATTCTGTTCATCACAAGAACTGACAATCGAATATACAATTATATTCATGTAAAAACAATTTTGCAATAACGAACATTCGCAAGGTAAAAAAAAAAGAAACGAACAATTTTTCGCGTGTTAAATAGATCGAAAAATCTATTCGACGTTCCGCAAAAGTCTAAAAAATCGCCATCACCGAAAGAAAAAAAACGTGGCCAGTATGAAAAATAATAAAAAACTACTCGTACAAAATATCGAGAAAAAAAAACATGGATATCAAAGTACCAAAACGCGAAAGCCCAAATATTTTCTCGGCAAAAAAAAAAAAGAAACGAACAAATAATCTCCGCGTCACCGTCTCAAAAATTCTTCGCCCAAATACAAATATACCCTCGAAGAAGCCCAACCCCAAAAGCGTTCGGACCATCGATATATTTTCTGTTTTCTCCGCTTTCGTTTTCCCTATATTATTTGTTTTTTTTTTTTTTGTTTTTTTCATTCCTCACAAAATGTTAAGCGTCACCACTGTTTACACTCGGCTACCACTTAAAAAAGATTATTTCACAAAACGTTTGGTAAGTGGGATTCCTTTGGTGGTCCCCTCGGAGTTTGCGGCGACAACAACACCAAACTTTTTCCGAATTAAGCGAGGGAAAAGTAAAGTCGAGAAACATGGCCGGTAAGAAGAAGACGAAGTTGAGCGTCTCAAGAGGCTTAAATAAATTTGAGACTCTCGAGGGTTCTTCTCGTACCTGAGGGAGGATCTTGATTCTTTTTTTGACGAACCAACGTACCTACGGCAGGTGGCGAACCAAGCATACGTATATAGATATATATATATACATACAAAATTACAAGTATGTAAAAGGGACTTTAGCTCAGGTGTCGTGACGAATACGAGTGCCGCCTAAAGTGTTCTCGTCCTACAAGCTTCACCGCCGGAAGGTAAACGGTTTCGTTCCCTCCACGAAAAAAAAGAAAAAAAATCAACTGCAAGACGTGTAGCAAATGGCCTAAAAAATGTATACATTTATAATAATATACGTATTATAATAATAATACAATACATCATATTCAAAAGTATAATATACAAATTTATTTACGATTTTTCTTAGCATTTTTACGATTATCATGTACTTATTATTATTATTATTATTATCCATTTTCTGATTTCTTGTTATTTTGTAAATTTATTATAGCTATTATTACCTTACTCCATTTATTATAAATAATTCAACAGATATATCAGCAAACAGTTCATTATTCGATAGATTTTTTTTCGATCTTATAATTTTTTCGTATGAGTATAGCTCGTGTTATTAATCGTATTATTAATATTATCGTTTACTGTTCTCAATGACGAATCAATCGATAGTTCGATAAAGAATCTTAAGCAATATTTGCAGAAGTGGGATGGGCACAATTTTTCAATTTTTTTGTTTGCTTAATATATGAAATAATTTTGAATTTTTTTCCGATATGTATTTATTGACTTTTGTTTCCATTTTTTGAATGTCTATTTTATTATTATTCATTTCTTAAAATTATTTTAGCGTTATTATTGTGACTTCGGAAATATTATCATTATTATTATTACTTTATTATTGGTATTATTATTATTAAATGGTCGTTATTGCTATTGATGTAATCATTATGATTATCATCATCGTCGTTACTATCGTTATTTGGAAACATTTGATAGATTCTGAGAACGAATGATTTTAAGGAAAAAAAAATGGCGTCGACCACTCGCGGCCATGGATATTCGCAAACGCGAACTCGTATGCGCGTAAAAGCCATACACGTATTTTTTTTTTTTTTTTGTTTCGTTCGAAGCAAACGATTTTCAATTATGCATATATACGCGTATGTATAGCCGTATAAATATTGCCCGAAAACGCATGCATATATATGCATGTCGCACTTTCGATCTCGCTCGATCGTCCTCGGTGAGTCACATCACCTGAAAATTCCGCGATCGCTGGCGCGCCGCGCACGCGCGCCCGAGCACGCCTCGTACCCCGCGGCACTATTATATTTTCGTCCGATACCGTGCCTACGTATTTTACATCGATGCGCGATTCAACGTCGCGCAAAGAAAAAAAAAACAAAACAAAAAACATTGAAACGGCGACCGGTAAGAACAGCCGGGAGATTAAAACTCGAAAGAACGTAGAGATACCAGTCGTAGTTGAGGTTTTCGTGTAAGCGTGTGTGTCCGAGAATCACGACTAACCTGCAAGTTGCAACAGCACGAGGACGGAGATCGCGACGATCGAGATACCGCTCGCTGCCATCTTCGCGATTTTTCTTCTCTTCGGAACGCACGGACGTCGATGTCTCCGAACTTTCAATCGTTCGTTAATTTGAGATTCGAGTTTTCTTCTTCGTTTGTTTTTTTTTTACACTGAAAAAAAAAACACTTTCACGCGCGACCAAGTTTCGCCGAAGTTCGGTCACTCGAAAGGTCGGGGAGGGGGTAAAAAGTAGAGAAAAGAAAAGAACGTTCAGTTCAACGCGGAATTCGAAGGGAGAGCGTGGATGGACATCGAAAAGACTGGGACACCACGAATAATAAAATACTTTTAACTCGAAGCGATCTCGCGACGAAACGATTTGTACCGTGTACGCGCGATACCTCGCTCGATCTCCGTGGCGCCTCCTCGTAACCGTCACGCTGGCCGAACTCGGACTGCCCGCCGGGGGAACTCGGCTCTCGCGCTCGACGCGCCATCACCCCCCCCCCCCTCCCCACTACATCGAGATCGGCCAATCTCGGACGTTTCCGCGAGTGTGTGTATACGCTCGCTCGCTCTCCTGTGCCAAGGTGCCCCGCGCATTATCGCCCGTTACACCAAGGTGTTCGCGCACACGGGATCCAGAAATATTCCTTGAATTTCGATAATACGAACTATGAATCTCCTATTTCAAACGTTATTTTTGCCTCGTTCCCATCGAATATTCTCCCTTTTTTTCATTATTTTTTCGTTCGCTGTTACGTTCCAATTTTATTATCGTCATCACTGTGTTCCTTTCGTTAACGGTTAATGTTCGATACATCGATAGACTCTTTGCTTTTTCTTTCATTTTATTGCACCGAATTACCTTTATACGTATTATAGACGTATTGACATTTATATTGTATTATTATTATTGTTATTATTAGTGTTATTGTTGTTATTATTATTATTACTATATTCCCACAGCTTCCACAGTGTAATAATAATACTAATAATAATAATAATAATAATACAATATAAATGCCATTATTATTATTATTATTATTGATATCGTTGAATGATATATTATTTAATATTCTTGTTATCGCTATTACTGTTGTTATTAATGTTATCGTTTCCCTCATTAATTATGTATCATTTAATCGTTTGATAATGTGATAAAAATGATGAAAGTAATTGTCGCAAAGGTGGAATAAGACCAATTGTTTTTTAAAATATTTGATACGTTTGAAAATTATTGTCTTACATAGAATTATTTATTCTGGTTTTCAGTATTTTTATAATTATCTACCCATTAATCATTTTCTCTATATCTATCATTATTTTTATTATCATTATTGTTGTAATTGAAATGATCACGTTATTATTATTAACCGTTACAAAATAAAAAACAAGATTGTTCCGCAACTCGTTAGGATTCTTTTATCAAGCTTACGCTATAGTGGGTATAACCTCAAAAAAAAAAAAAAAAAAATCTCAAAGAAACCCGAACAAAAATACCGATTGGAAGAGTCTAGAAAGCGGAAAAGTATTTTTGATTTATTTTTTTACTTCGCGTCGTTAAATAGTTGAAACTGTGAATTCATGAAAATGTCGAATTTTTCCGAGACTTTTGCGTAACGCGATCACAGGATACGCGAGGTGGCGACTCGTTGTGCAATATTTATTGATAAATACGAGGTTTTTGTTTACCGTGGAATTTAGTGAGACGCGCGAGATGACGAGCACGCAGCTCGAAAGGTATATCTCCCTGAGTCACGTGATCTCTATTATCTATGGAGATTACGATTCGACGAGGCAGAGAAGGATCCTGTGTAGTGGAAATTAAATATATGGATCATATCCGCGATAATGAGTAGCCTCGTCCTAACTATTTAATCAACTTTGAGAGCATTATTTTTATTTCGATTATCATATTACATTTTTTTTCTTTGACAAGGTAAAAAAAAATAATAATAATTTACTCATGAATTTTTGATTGATCAATTTATTTACATATTTTTTATAAATACTATTTTAAATGCGATCGTTTAATGAATCGTCGAAAATTATTTGTTTATTCTTCTATGTTAATTAATTTTCATCGTTATTATTATTGTGAAAATCTTTAAAATATTTCTTTCGTAAAAATAAAATTACTTGATCATGAATTTTAATGAATTAATTTACATTGTATTATTAATTTGGTTATTCATTTATTGATATATTCTTTTGGAAATGAATCTTTTAAAAAAATTGGTTGATAAATGTACGTTACTAGCGATACAAAAAAATAAAAATAATTCATTACTTTTATCTTTATTAGCACTATTAATAAATCATGACAAAGTTGAATCAATACTGAGAATTATTATCACTGTTATATTTGGCTTTTGTTCTAATATTTTTATTACTATTATTATTAAAAATAGCAAAAGCAACGAGCGATCATCACGAGACGTTTCCCCTCGAATTGTTCGCCGACGTATTTTCGAGTCGAAGAGCTATGAGGTAAAAAAATATGATTTTTTAATCTCAGGAATTGATACCTCGTCTGTCGTAGGAGCAGTGCTATTTTTTTTTTTTTTATTTATGTTGCAGACAGAGGTCGTTCCGTAAGTTGGATGAAATAAAAATTGTTAGATCGACGGCGAGAGGGAAACGAAGACGCTACATACACAAATATTTGAGGTACACACAAAAGAAGGGAATGAAAAGCGACTCGGTTACCTCTGATAAGAACGAGAGATAAATATACATCGCTGCGCGAGAATAATTGTGAAATTAATGAAATCGTCGTCTCGCGAGACCTGAATTTTGAAACTGGACTCTATCGTGGAACGAAATATTATAAAAAGAGAATGAATTTTCGAAATTTTGTAAATGAAAAGGTAACAATAATTATTAAATACAAACATTCGTCAAAATAATTATACGAAAAATAACTTGAACGATCCATAAACGTTTTTTTTTTCTTTCAGCTACGATCGAAAGCTCGATACGTAACTACATAAATATTAAATGCAACGAAGTACACGAATCCGAGAAGTCGATGAAAGGTGACGAGGAGCGGAGAGGTCGTAAGTCCTCAAGTGGAACGAGGAACGGAGAAGCGACGAAGATTCAAAGACGCCCCCGAGGGGCTCGAGTCAATCGATTTTTCATTTATATTTATTTATTTTCATAATCGTTCTCGGTCGAACAACCGATTCATAAACTCGAGACAGAAGGCGAGATTTCAACGAGCTCGAGTGTGCCTCCGCGAAGCTACAAAGGGCGGTCCTGTGTTACGAAACGTTTCGTTTCACGATTGTTTCGTAAATCACGTACCACGGAGTCAAAAGTATACCCGGCAAACGAGGAACGAGTAACGGGACCGGAATAAAAGAAACGAGAGAAGAAAAAAAGAAAAGTAAAGAAAAGTAAAGAAAAATTAAACACGAAAGAAGAGGAATAAAAAATCAAACGATACGAAGGCGCGTTGAGCCGGAGTGTCTCCAGCAACAATTAACATCCCTCGGAAATTGTCTTCCCTTTGTGCCTCTGCGGTTCCGAGCGAGAGAACGTGGCAAATTGAGGAGAGAGCCCAGCCGGCTACCGAACGATGAAACCCGGAAGGAAGAGAATTGGGAAAACAATTCACCGAGGCTTTCATTCGCGCCTGTTGGAGGATTCGACGAAAAGCACTGGTCGAGAATGAGACAAATACGGAATTCGCGCGAAGAGGTAAATTTCGAGGAGGAAAGTTGGTAGTACGGTATCGCAGTATTTCACAAACGTGCATTGTTCCAAAACGTACGTGATATTCAACCGAGTTTTCGAGAGATTATCCACGCGAGTCCCAGTCGAGTTTACTCGACTTGAATAAATTTCGAACTTGATTCGACTCGATCGGAAACTCATGGAACATCGAACCAACTTGGCGGAACTTTAATCGAGGATAGATTAATTAATTTACCCGGCGGTTGAACTTGCGTAAACTCGAATAATCTGGAATAAATTTTAATCAGCCAGAATGGATTTTACCGAGCTTTGATCGATCTCCCTTGGCTGGAACAAACTTGGATTTATTATTGTCGTTCGGTCTTGAGGATCTACTTGGCTACGCTTGAATTTGAATCGACTAGTTATCGACTCGGATCGATTACTAGTCAACTTCGAAAATGTTTTTGAATTATATAAATTCAACTTCAATAATTATATAAATTAACTTCGATATAACGTAAATACGACTCATTCAATTTCAATAATTTTCGAATGTTTGAATCATATGAATTAATTACTATATTTGTCGTTTGATAGGTTCCCGTTTTTGAAAAAATTGAGAATTGAAAATACAATAAAAGAATCGTTTAACGGTAGGTAAAATTTAATTTAAATAAAAGAAATATGAAGATTATAATACGTATTTTTTATAACAGACAAAATATTAAAATATAATTTTAGTAAATTCAACTAAATTTGTATCTGGGAAATACAAATTTAGTTGAATTTACAAAATTTACAAAAATATAGAATATAAAATATACCGAATAAAAAAATAAAATATTTATATCCTATAAATAAAATATCGAGTTACTAAATGACACGACCATAAATTCGAAGCAAATAAATACATGTATATGATATAAATAATTACAAAAATAAAATCCACTAAGAAATATTTGATAATACGAAAAATTGAGTTGTACCAAACGAAAAAGAAAAAAGAAAGAAAAATCAAATAAACCCATCTCGCGAACATCAATATTTTGTTGTCTCGGTGGATTCCAATATCACGAGGCCGCTGTTGACTCCAGCTCCGCGTGAAGGCCGAATTGCTCCAGATCCCGGGGTTTCGCGTCCGGCCCTCCCCTGTCCTCCCTCCCCCGCGGCCCCGATGAAAAACCACCCTCGCCAAAAATCCAAAACCGAAGTACGTTCGGACTTTGAAAATCACCAGGAACGTTCTCCGGGATGCGTCGTATAATCGTATTCCCGTCGGCGAAACGTCAAGCCGCGTTCGACGCGATGACGAATCGAGTAAGAGAAGGGACGAGTGGAGCATCGATGGGAAGCACGTACGACGGTAGAAACGGAAGAAGGAGAAGCTCCGCGCGGAGCTCGGGAAGCTCGCGGGGATGCTGCGCCGGGGTGTCGAGTCCGAGGGTTGGATTCGAAACAGGAGCGGGGGGAGGAACGAAAGGTGACCCAAATGGGGTTGGGGAGGAGACGGCGGAGGATACAGAAGAGATGGAACGGAGGAAGACGGAGGGATGAAACGAGACGGAGATAAAAGACCGACGCCGGTGAAGGGGAGGGGGGATCCACGAAGATGGCAAAGGGTGGGGGTAGAAAACGAACGACGCCGACGATTCTGTGTATCGGGGCAGGTTCACTGGCGCCCGGACGGCAGTCAGCCAGACGGGCGCCGAAGTTCGCCTGGAAAGGGTTCCGAAGCGCCCTCTTTCCCTCCCCTCGCTTCCTTTCTCTCCGTCGAGGCCACGGACGCGTAGCTGAAGCTCGCTCGGGTTGAACGCGGAGAAGCGCCATCCGTATCGTTGTCGAGCGGTTAATAAAGTAAGACGCGAGTGTGACAGGAACGGGGGAGGGGTCCGGAGGGGGGCAAGAACGCGTCTCCCGACCAAACGGCCCCAGAGAAAAATGCGAGAAACTCGGAGGTCTGTGTCGCGGAGGAGCGAGGTCACGGAAAAAGAGCAACGGGAAAAATAACCCCTATCGTCCCTGTACCTTTTGACCCATCCTCGCTTAACCGCCTACCGATGACCCGGATAGAGTATCGAAACAAAAACGTGTCAGAAGTCAGCCCATTTTTCGCTTACGTGGAAAACTACCGAAATTTTGTTTTTTCTTTCGCCAAATAATTCGAGGGTTTTTTTTACTCGGCTGGCGATATTATTGTAGGTTTCGGATATTTGGATTTTTAGCGAACAAGCGATTGTTCCTGATTTCGGAAACCGTTCGAATACTTAATTAACGGGAGTATCTCGTAATCGGAGAAATATTTGGTATGGGTTAATCATAAATCGTACGATGGATCGTATTGGTTTTGGTTGATTCATAGTTGGGACGCAAAGAACATCTTTGGAAGTTTACGTAAGGATATTCAGGGAATATTAAATAGAGTAATACATATTCAGTATACTACGTTGACTCGCGTTGAATAAACAATTATTTAATTGAAAAGTATGCGGTAGAGCGTAAAATATGTTTTCAGATTATTCAAACAATATGGATTGGATATTGAAAATATTACGATACGCGATTAATTGAATTTTTGTTTTTTTTAATTACTGGTTTTTTTGATATGCCCGTTTATCGAGATTCGCTACTTGTGAATATTCAACTACTACTTAATATTCCATTAGACGTTACATTTTCAATGTTTTTTCCTGCGCCGGAAAAATGTTCGTCAGACACGATGAGCCAGTAGAAAAAAGCAACTAATGTTTTGATAATTAATAGTATATATAATACAAAATATTGTTGGAGATTTGTTTTTAATTGCTTATTTATGAAATAAAATTTGTTACTAACAAATATTGGCTAATAATACAATATAGGCTAACAAATCGAACCCGAATTACAAAATCGAAAAACTCGTATAAAAATAAATAGAGAGGCGAAGAAAGGTTAGGTTTCGAGAGAGCGTTCGACAGTAGCGCTACCCAGCGAGGGCGTCGGTGAAGCTCGTTCGTCAAGAGCGCAGTTCCCCCACCACTAGGAATTCTTCATCGCATCGAGTAAGCGAGATCGCGCCAGAACTCGTTCTCGCAGCGACACCTAGCCGTTGTTTCCGTCACTGTTATGTTTTCTCTCCCTCTCTCCCTCCCTCTCTCGCGTCTTCTCATTCGGATTCTTTTCACCCTCGTCTCCGACGTTTGTCGTCGCCTCGTACGTTGTGGAACTATCGATTCTCGTCCTCTCGTTCCGCACTCTCCCCTTTTTCGTCCTTATTGTTCCAATATTCCCAACGGATCTTTTGCCCTTTTCTACACCAGTGCCAAAAACTTTTCTCCTCGAATGCCAATTCAACATTTATTTTTGTCAACCCTCACGGAACGCATGGAAGGGCCATTTTTGGGTCACCGAGGAAACGTTTTTTTGGAGGAGGAAAAACGGGGGCTCGGCGTATGGGCGTTTCATTATCGGATGAAAAAAAAATAAATATATATATATTTAGTATTATCAATTTACACCATAATTTTTTTCTATCGGGTTAACCCTTTATAAACTCGTGTGACATTTCTGTAACAAACCTCAACAATCCCGCTAAAATGTATACTAAACATTTTGGATCATTCAAATCAATGTAACATAGATGGCGGAACTAGTAGTTTTAGCAAGTTCAAATTTCG
>JAPYZI010001550.1:0-31225 GCA_030523105.1 Ophioninae sp. A BG-2022a
AGAAAAAAAAAAAAAAAGAAAGAAAAAAAAAAAAAAAAAAAAAAAAAAAAAAAAAAGAATTCTGGGAGGGGAGAAAAACGTGTCTGGCGATCTAGCATTCCGCGTGGGGATGAGAACGACTACGTTCTCCAAGAGTTGATCGTTGATCGCGCGAGCTCCGATACTTTTTTTTTTTTTGCCTTCTCTCTCTTTTTCCCTGCCTCTGTTCGTTTTAGCGAAAGAAGAGAGAGTGGGACAAACTGGTTAACCTCTGGAAGGCAAGCATGGCGAAGTCGGCGAGAACGAGACGGGAGGAGAGTAAAGGGGATTTGGGTGGGAGGCGAGGGGCTCAGGAGGGAAAAGAAGTGGGGAAAGTCCAAAGATAAGTTAAAATCGTTCTTTAGTGGTATGTACGGCGGGTCAACCACACGATCCACATGATCACGACAACGGCGACGACGACATCGAAACAAGACTCGCTCTCTCTCTCCCTACTCCCGTATGCGCGAACGATTCTTACTTCAGTATCTTTCCTTGTCTTCGAAGCGACGAGCGTGTGTCTCTCGACGACTCGTGCTCCTCAGGATTACATTTCAGCGCGTTCTTTTCGCACCGTCAAATAGATCTCGATATATACACCCGACGAGCAGTTTCTCGTTGAATTCTCGAGTCGGGCACATCACGTGAATTCGCGGCGCCGAGGGGACAACGGATTTTTTTTTTCCGTTCCTGCGCGCTCCCATATGCAAAGTTTCTTCGAGTCCGCGGAGCGGGACAACGAGAAACTGGAAAGTTCGGAATTATTGGAAAAGAGCGACGCGTGCGTGTGTGCGAGAGAGAGAGAGAGAGCGACGCGAGGGTGATTCGTCAGAAATATCGCTTATCGCGCAGTGGCAAGACACACGGGACCCGATTTTATTCTCTTCTCTATTTTTCAACGAGCGCCCCACTCGATAAATCTCATCCGTTTATTCTCTACGGATTTCTCCTCCGAGTTCTCTCGATCCCTTATTCCGGCATCTTTGTTTTCCGTCTCTCAAAAAAAAACGCGGTGAAACAGTGGCGTCGAAGCGGCATTTTGTCAGCCCGTGATTATACAGAAAGACGGTCACGGATACATGGCGCGAAATTTTTGAACCGTCGTGGGCGATAAAAATTGTATCGATAAAACAACATTTTAGTGATACTGGCATCTTTAAAAAAGGTGACGCGAGTGACAGATCCCGCAGCTCGATGTTGGAGTGTGCTAATGTTTTACAATAGTATGCAGTTCGCGTATCGTTACACGTGGAACCGGGAAATAATAGTAAACTCCCAGAAACTCGTGAAAAGACGTTGATACGGAAAATTGGGTGAAGAGAGGACGTTACAGCGCGCGCTATAGCCGCCGATATCCTGTATCGCGAAGTAAATAATAATAGAGGATCATTGTTACCGGTTTGACCCTGATACCATTGGTGCATAAACACAAGGACACGCAAGCAGACACTTATACGCACAGGCTCATATTAGCGCGTCAAAAGAGATAAGAACGACCCGTGGCGGTGGGCCATCAACGTGGCGAGCGCCGTTTTCATAAAAATTCCCTGCGTCGACCATTATCACCATACGCGCCTGCACGGATTCCGTATTCCTCGATATATACCGTTCAGACAACGATCTTTCCATCGATGATGGCTACGATGTGTTACGGCGGTACGTTCGTCGACTCAACTGATGTACGATTATAACCCACCATCTTTTTCTTTTTTTCTTTTCCAACCGATGAAACGCGGTACGGTTATACAGCTGTCCAACTTGTGCAAGGTGTTTAAACAAGTTGGACGGATATTGTTATCGCCTGCGATCCTCTTCGAAGACGTCATTAATTCCAGGTTACCGGCGAACGGTACACGCGACTTTCCCGTCGATAATCCCGATTACTCGGGAGTGTTTGATGATCGGTTCAAACTTGGCCCGAGTCCGCGTGTACATTCGCCGCTCCGTTTATCATCAAGACCGTTGACCGTCACGCGTTAAATGCTTTCGCGTCTCAAGAATCACTCGGCGATAATACCCGTTGCTCGCGACACGAAAACGTTACGCGTCAACCGCGAACTTCGTGGATCGGAATTTTAAACGTGTCCGAAAATTGGTTCAATTATTGCCTACTTTTAACGAGCCGCAGCCAATATTCGCACTTACGATAATTTAGGAACTCGAATATACCGAGCGAGTGTACGGCGCCAATAGGTGAGCTCTAGAATCCGGATGCAACAAATATACGCCAGCTTGGACAGCGTATGAAAAAAAGTAGAAGCGTTTACGAACGCCGAAAAAACAGATCAGTGATAACGCTGGGTTGATCGCTTCATTGATCGAAAAAAACTGCGTTGTGTTTCCATTTGATCCGGCGAGAGTGTGGTGAAAAAATGTAACAAGGTGGTGTTTGGCAGTGTTTGACATACCCGTTTACCAAATTGGCTGTAAAACTGGATTTTTAAGAAAAAGTATTATTTTAATTATTATTTGTATTTTACATAACGGTAAATAAGTTACGATGAATTTTCAACGACATTGAACGACAACATTGCGGGTATGCCGTACGCACTCTCGCCGGGTCAAATAAATTTGCCCATCAAATTTTATCCCATTCCCAACGTTTCACTTTCCGTATTATCCTATAAACCCTATAACAATATAGAAAGAAAACTGTTGGGAGAAAAAAAGGTTCGGCGATTGGACGGAAAATTATTTAGACTTGATACTTGCTCGAGCGTGACAAATTGCGAACAGGTCTCACCTAACTTAACGACTAGACTCTTTGCGCGCAACGTGTATCGTTTCGAAATATATAATATCCGAATGTTCGATTAATTATGTGTACACACGTGTGAGTGTACACAGCCATAACTGATTGCGGTTATACTACTTTCGATGGTCGTTGAATTTGGTGCGTGCGTTGCTGAAACTTTAATTTCACAGATACCGTTTACGCGTGTATAAACATATAATTCGCCATACGTAGTTTCGAGTATGAACCAACGGTTTCAGCAACGTGCAGTTCGATCAGCACCGACAGTAGTCTAACCTCGATCAGGCGAGTAGAGCCATGCAACTTTTTCATCATAATTAACCTTTACGTATACAACAGGTATAATGAATAATCATTTGGCAATCAAATATATTCGTAGTTAATACGAATGCTGTGACATGGCCCAATTTACATTTCTGCACTTTTCCAGTTTTTGTACATTTTGCTTTATATAGAATATATATAACGATAATAATAATAATAATAATAATAATAATAATATTCTCGAAATATTCCCAGCTTACGGGAATATTTCTGAGCAGCGTGGAATTTCGTGGACACCAACAATAACATCAGAGATGAAAACGATGCAACTAATTGAGACCTAACCAAGATCTATCCGTAACCAGTTTATGAGAGTATTCTACTTGACACACGTCCGTTGAACACTCATAGGAACCGGCTAAAAGACGAGAATTGTGAAAGCAATGTGAACATAATACTAAAGCCAATTCCTATTTCGTTTCCTTGGAGATACTCGAACTTTTTTGGCATACTTACAGCTACTAGTTTAGACGCCTCTGATAAACTATTTTCGCGTAGTCCTTAGTCCCCTTCGTCAAGGTCCCTGAATGAGAGAGTATTTTCCGCCAGTTCCGTAACAATTTTTCTCTTTAAAGTTTCTCCCCAATTCTGGTCCTTGTTCATTCGTCCACCCCTGACACCCACGTGTTGTTGATTCGGTTCCTCCGCCTCTCCACACCTTCAGATGTCTTCCAACGTTTCATATTCGTAGTTAATATTCAATTAACAATTCACGTACAAATGTTCCATTTATTTTTTCCTCGACCTCGACATTAATTCAAATACGCTTCTGAAGTAATGTGATTCCCAGAGGCATTCGTGCTAATTAGGCATTCAACTAATTATTCGTAGACGTATGGCGTTCGTGTATAATAAACCGGTGGGGAGATTCGCGGTTCGGAAAACCGTTAAATTTTTTTGCGATCGTTCGACGGAGCGGTTCTATCGAGTAGAGTATACAAGCGGCTATTTGGAATATCTGATAATAAATCTTTCCTGGGATATCCCGATCTTGGATATAGGCAAATGCTCGTACATCAATCGCTGTCGTTACATATCGGGACGAATACAAGATTAGCGGTGACGAATTTTTGTTGTCGATACGCACGTATGGGTTATTAAGGGGTCAAACTTACATCACCCACCTGTCTACAAAAAGCACGATTGAGATAAGCCGCTGCTCGGCCGATCCGAATCCATCATCGGGTCGTGTATTTTTCCACTTTACAAAACGCGACGCGACTTACGAAACTTCAAACTAGCGGGGGTTATCAAGTTTCGCGTGAAACGCGGCTAGCTATCTTTGAAAAATAATAACATTTCTAGAGCAGCGGCGATGTATTTTTATAAATTTCTTTTAAAAAATATTTTTGTTCGCAATGAGCATTAATTTGTTGGCCTCATTTACGATTAGCGTTGTAACCTCGATCTCCGTGGTGATTCGAACCTACTTGCCGCGGTGCAACGATAAGCTCGCAATTATTGGCGCGCACTCGTTAAATATGTGTCGCGTATTTTCCTTCATTGATACATCGATTGATTATGTACATATATTACGATAGCCCGTTATTCATAAGTATGCGAAAACGTCCTAGAGTCCGGCCGGTTTCGTCAATGCTGGACGTAGCGATATATTAGGTTGGGAAATAAGTTCGCAGCGTTTTTATATTTTCTTTTCTTTAACAACGAATTTTTTGCTGCTTGACAAAGCGTATATTCATTCGATAGAGCTCTTTCTGCTCTACGAAACTATGCTAATCGTCTTTTTGAGTAATTTGATTTTTTATTACTGAGGCTTAGAAATTGAAAATCCAGGAGGTAAAAAAGCAACACTCGCGACACCTGCTTTTCGCATTTTCCCGGGTTGCTTAAGCAGCTTTTTGACCTCGATGAAAAGCGGATCGGAGCAGGTGTCGAAAGCGTTGCTTCAAATATTCAATTTCTAAGTTTCAAAAGTATTAAAGAGATCAGAAAGAGCTCTATCGAATGAGTATTAACACTTCGTCAAACAGCAAACAAAATCGTTGTAAAACAAAAGAAAATATAAATACGCTACGAACTTATTCCTCAATCTAATAGAACGCGCGCGAATTGTTCTCAAAGCCGATGGGATTGTCCTCGTTGTAAATCAATATCTTGTTTTTAACGTCGCGCGTTAACGACGGTACGTCCATGATATTATTGCTGACTCGAGCCTCCCGGGGACACTCCTAGAGTTGGTTGTTGCAATTCACTGAGGTGTTCAAGTGCGAATGAATCGAGTTTAACCGCGTGCGGGATACACGACTACTTTTCCAAGCTCGAAGGCAATTTGAACGATTTTGCCTTCGAACATATCGCGAATATATTGCGCACGGAATAATTATAAATTTATTATCTCGTCATTGCGCAATGAATTCTGCATTGTATGCAACGCAATTAAACCCGTCGTACGTGTATCGGTTCTAACATTTTTTTAAATCGTCGCTGCTTCGTATTCTTCCGTTTTCCTGGCTCGTATAAATAGGTGTAGTCGGTTTATTACGCGTAGTAAAAAGAAATCCATGATTCATCCGATTGATGGCTTCCCTTATCGGTATCCCCCGTACCGAAGATGGTATTCCGTGCTGTACAAACTTTATCGAAAGTTTCGTGATTGGTTGACTCCAGAGAATAATGGATTTCTTTTTACTGCGCTTAATATTCATCACTATCGTCCGGTTTCAGAACCGTTTTCCGACTGGTTGGAGGAAAAGATAATCGAGCTGCCAATATTCGAAGAATTACCGGCACCCGAGTGCGGTCAGAACAAGCCAATCGTGTACTCAGGTGTTCCGAGGATAAACCAACCGCATCAGGAGCAAGAGACGACGCAAACGTTGCTTCAAGAATTCGAGAGTGTTCTGGGCGATGTCGAGGCCTGCCATCAAATTTATCCACCGGTTAGTTCGGCGCTGACACCACCGCAATCGCCACCGCCGAACAAGCTGGTCGGAAACGGACTGGACACTCAACTGCTCGTGACCCTGCAACCGGTATTGGAGACATCAGCCGTTTATCCTTGTCCGCGAGTGGTACACCAGCACCATCAGCTTTCGGAAGAACATCCGGTCGTCGTTGATCCGCCAACGCGGAAAAACGCTTCTTCCTATTTGGGTCAAATATCGGGCGAGTGGAACGCGGAGGATGTATCCCTGGTCCCGCTCCGGGACGTCGCCAGTGAATTAGCCGCGGTCGACGAGTACGTCCGTTCCTGCGCCGAGGAAATAACACCCTCCAGCCCTTGCCTAAGTTCCGGCGGTAGTTATCTCTCCTCCGAGGATTCCTCGTGTCCCGATGATCCCGATTGGACCGCGGAAGCCAGCTGCAGCCGCTCATCCCGCAATTCCACCAACGCCACCAAACGAAATTTTCGATTGACAAAAAATCACAAACCGTACTCTCGTCCTACGGTCGAAGACAAAAAAGTACGCAAGAAGGAACAGAACAAGAACGCCGCGACACGGTACAGGCAAAAGAAGAAACAGGAGATCAAAGAAATCGTAGGCGAGGAACAGGAATTGGTCGATCACAACGTAAAACTTCACGATCAGGTTAAAGAGCTCAATAGAGAGATCGGATACTTGAAGGGCCTCATGCGCGACCTCTTCAAAGCCAAGGGTCTCATCAAATAACCGAATCTTCAAAAAAATTCTTCTCATTGTATTTCCTAAACTAACAGCTGGCTTGTTTCGTCCTTTTACTTTTCTAATGTTTTGCCTCTAGAGTTTAAACTTCGGTTTCGTTGATTATTAGCCCTGAATACGTCATTTGCAGACTGCAACGTCGCGTTTCCGGTTTGCGTTTTTTTGTCCAGTACGAGCTACTTTTGTCTACCCGTGCCGTTTCAACTGTAGCTGTACTGTTGATTTGTCGTCCACGTCGCTTTTTTTTTTTGAGAATTAAGACCTTTAGTCGGTATTGCTTGTCGTTTTTCCCCTTCTCCCGTCGCATCCTGTCGATCACATCCACCAACGAGCCTGGATATTATTCATCATGTATACGCGCGTTTCGGAAATTCATCAACCGAATGCAACAACAACCTCCGGCGTTACGGCTCTTTGAAACTTTAACGAGTAGAAAACTGCCGTATCACGCCTCGTTTCGAGTTTATGATATTTCCGGTTTCCGCGTACTTTAAGAGTCGGGTCCCCTCATTTACAATTATTTTAATCAAGAACAACAGAAATTTATCATATTTTCTTAACATAATGGTACAATTATATTATACGAAAAACAAAACGAATAAAGAATATATTTGAGTTGATCGATTATAGGACTCGCCATTTAATGTTTCTTGCAGCCATTAGGTCACGTGTTCGGATGAAGGATTACTTCAGAACAGCATTTTTCTTACGAAACTTTACATAGAACGGTGTATATGCTGCGTAGATACGTGAAAAAAAGGGGAAAGGTGCTCAAGGTCGTTTTTTGACTTTGAGAAAACTAATGCTGAAAAAAATCTGCCCACATGGCTGTAATAGCCACGTTGATTTTTATGAACATGATGAACTTGCGTAAAATTCATAATTTACGTTTCAGATATTCCGCAGATATATATATATATATATATATATATATCAAGGATACTACTAAGGTATATAAACAAAATAATAAAATGAATGTTTTACCTTGCTTATTGAAGGAAACGTTTAATAACGAAATCCACCAAGTCTAAAGAATAAAGATATTATTCATACTTTATAAACGGAAAACAGTACTAAACCGCACGTAAGCGCGATAAACGACAATATCACGATTAACATACGAGGCAGGAGGCCACGATGGAAACGTGTTACTCTTGTTGCCACGGGAATGGGAAAGAGCTTTGTGCTGCGCAAGCGATGAACGATACTGTACTGCTATTGGTGAATTTTTCATGCTGCGACCCTTGCGGCAGAACACAGAACTATTGAAACTATTCCGCATATCCTCGTCCCTCGATTGTCGATCAGGATAATAGTTTATTACGGATTTTCTAATTGGTTTTTCAGAATTTCACAAATTTTCACTGGTTATGTTTAGTCAACGAAGTCAGATGTGCATAGGACAGTTCTTAACCCTTGAATTATTATTAATATTTCAACACATCAACCTTTTCATTCGCCTTGAACTCTCCATTTCTAAGGACAAATTCAAAAAAAATATTCTAGAAACGTTTTTTCCATTTTCCCAGTCTAATTTTGTACTTTCGACAAAAACTCGGGTGTATTCGTAATCAGCAGGAAATTTCCGATGAAATAGACCCTTTTAATAGTTTAAAAACGAAAAAAAAATTTTTTCTACCTCCCAGGCCCATTTTGCTGGAATCTCAAAAATCACGATATTTCAAAAGGTCGTAGACCGGGCTTTTTCTATGGTATAGGGTTTCAATTGGGGAATTTCGAAAAGGTTTTTGCCTAACTTAAATAATGGTGTTGGATTCGTATCGATATCTCTTATAGTTTTCCCGGGAAGTCCACTTGAAAAATGGCAAAAAAAGAGGCAAAGGGGTATGTATGGAAAAATTGGCAAAAATCGATGGTCCAACTTTGAAATTCTGCAAAAAATAGAAAAATCATCGGATTTAAATGATTAAAAAAGCATTTTGAAGACAAAATCATAACGAAGAGATTGAGCACAAAGTAGAGAGCCAAATCCCAAAGGAAAAAAAGTAATCGATGATTTAGTGAAAAAACTTAATTCGCCCAAAAATCGAAAAAAATTTTTTATTTTTAATTTTTTTTTTAATGATCCATTTCGATGTAATTTTATTCCCTGAACACGAATATACCATTTATTACTCCGAAAACTCAAAATTTCGAGGAAAAAATGTCGAAAAAATATCCCCGAGTGGTTTTTTCACATTTTCCCACTTTAATTTTGCACTTTCGGCAAAAACTCGGGCATATTCGTAATCAGCAGCAAATTTACGATGAAATAGACCCTTTTAATAGTTTAAAAACGGAAAAAAAAATTTTTCAACTTTCCCCGGCCACTTTCCCAGAATCTTGAAAATCACGAAATTTCAAACGGCCGTAGAATGAGCTTCTTATGTGCTATCGACATTCATCAGGGGAGTTTGAAAAAGGTTTTTGCCTAACTTAAATAATGGCGTTGGATTCGTATTGATATTTCTAATAGTTTTTCCGTAAAGTCCACTTGAAAAATGGCAAAAAAAGCGGCAAAGGGGTATGTATGGAAAAATTGGCAAAAATCGATGGTCCAACTTTGAAATTCTGCCAAAAATCGAAAAATCATCGGATTTAAATTATTAAAAAAGCATTTTGAAGAGTAAATTATAACGAAGAGATTGAGCTCAGAGTGGAGTGCCAAATCCCAAAGGAAAAAAAGTTATTGACGTTTTAGTGAAAAAACTTTTTTCCTCAAAAAATCGAAAAAAATTTTGGATTTTTTATATTTTTTTAATCGGTCCATTTTGATGTAATTTGATCCCCTGAACACAAATCTGCCATTAATTTCCCCCAAAACCCAAAATGTCCGTGAAAAAAATCATAAAAAACTTCTAAAACGGTGTTTTCGACGGTGTTTGCGACGAAATTACGATTAAATTCGAAATATAAATAGTAATTCAGAGTTTGATCCGGGAACCACACACGCTTGTATCAATCGACTCAGAATTTCACCCCCAACCCTCAATTTCACGGATGACGTTACGTTGTGGGACATCCCGTATATCTAATATCAACGATTCGTAAAAAAAAGCCGATTACTAAAAGTGGCAGGGGCGCTAACTTTACGGCGGTCCTCCGCAGCAGCTGGTCGCTCGTTACGCCGCCAGGCGGCAGTTTGGGTCGCGGAATATTTGTCTTCAAGCCGCCCAGAAGAACTGTCCTTCTACGTACATCTGACTTCGTTGGTTTAGTCAACGCAAGGGAAAGCTAACCTCATTCTTCTTAGTCAGGAAGGTGCGGAAATAAAAGTCAAGTAACGGAAATGATTATGAACATTCTGCTTTATGAAATGGCTGCTCCGATGGCGGCTACTAAAATATTTTCAGACTGCTCTTATCAGTAGCAACTTTTGTTTGTAAACACTTTTACATTATGGCGTTGCGAGAATGTAGCCTCGCGGTGGATAACCGTAGCTCGCGCTAATTCTGTTTTACCGACTCGAGCCGAGGCTGCTTCGAAGTTTTGTCGCGAGTGCGGCCTTGCTGTTCCACCAAAGTGGCACACGAGCGGTACGTGGTTATCTGGGTAGCTAGGAGTCAGATGTGCGCCACAACATCGCCGCGTCATTCTCCGGCCAACCGATTGATGATTAAGTGTAACTCTCGGTAAGCAAGAAAGTTACCATCAGTCGATAAGTAGGGACTGCCGCATCGACGGTTGGTAAGCGGATGCTGTTTTATCGTAATTTTACTTACGGATATGCACGAGCTCGGAGGTGAGCTCGTGTCTCCGTTAACTCAATCGGTAGATGACGGTCCGTATCTGAAGCTGCCTGATCATTCACTACCAATAGCTCAAAAAAATATTGTAACGGTTGATGCCAAAAATTGACGAAACAATAACATTAGGGATGAAAGCGATGCAACTAACTGAGACCTCACCAAGATCTATTTGTAACCAGTTTATGAGAGTATTCTACTTCTGTCCACCTCGTCAGCCGATCAGGGTAATAGTTTCCCACGAATTTTCTAAACGGCTCTTCAGAATTTCATCAATTTTGACTGGATAATGTCAAAATGATAGACGAACGGCTGTCTTCTCCCCGAATTTCTTAAATCGAAAAAAAAAGTTTAAAATTTTATTAACACGCCGACGCGATGATGGAAATGATGTATAATGAAGAGTTTGGGTAGTGCCACGTCTCGGAGGAGAGAAGAGCCGCGTAGCCATATTCAAAATACACATTTTGGTACCTCAATTATACGATTTCATCACATATTTGTGGAAATTAGTGGGTAACCACAATTTTGAGGTATTCGTTTACGATCTTGATAAAATATCGTCCGATATTTGTGACGCTTAGTTCTCGCACGCATTTCCAAATTTCGTATACGTACTGATACACGAAGCCCGTTTCCGGACGGTGGCGACAATGTTGCCTCGCGGTGGATAGCCGTAGCTCGCGCTAATTCTGTTTTACCGTGCGAGTCTCGGGTGCGGCTTCGTCTTAAGACTCGTCCTTTTATTCAGAAATTCCTCGAGCGTCTACGATGCCCTTATAAACAGGCACGTAATTTTCCTCGTTGGAGTACGTATAAAGAAACGTTTTGAATGTTGACGAGCCGCGTATTCGACGACCTTCGCATTAAGCACGCTGGAGGATCGCTCACTGCGTTAAAAGTGTGATCGAAACGTTGAAAGCTTCTCTCGAAGAGTCGGGATTCACACGAAGCTTGCTCAGGCTATAACAGATAGGGAATCAATTAAGGATGTTATTTATGATCCGAAAAATTGGTATTCCTGGCTGTAGGCGGTTGGTTATGTTAGGAGACTTCGTTAAAATCGAAATGTTTCGCGGCATCTAAAACGTTCCGAATGTTAAGTGGTTGCGACTATAATACATACGAAAATAAATAAATAACCGATGTTCTCTTTGCCGGTTGTTTTTTCATCGTTCGAGTCCTTCTTGTTGGTCATCCTCCAGCCTCCCTCATTCTCGATCTCTAATTACTCAGATAAAGGTAACCTGAAAACCGGCTTGGATATATTTTTGCAATATTCATGCTTCCACTCAGCTCTCGAACGTGTCAGTTTCTCAGTGACGATTTACGCCAAGTGGTCAATCGTGCACGAGAAAACCTGCAATTATCCTCAGCGTCTGATCATTCTGGTACTTATACGTGTATATAGTACGGTGATTGACGAAACGGTCGGGAACATTACCATCGGCATACGCGGAAGTCGTTCAACGCGTAACCGGACTTCTCGTGAATTCCTTTGACATCGGACACCATTCGCCAACTAATAATCTCATTAATTTTCAAGATATACCGTCAATTTAATGTCAACAATTATTTCAGCCGATAACGTTCTATTAGCTTGGGGAATAAGTTCGTCCCGTTTTTTTTATATTTTTTTCTTTTATTATCCAACGTTTTTTTTTGCCGTTCGACAAAGTTTATAATATTCTTTCGATACAGCTCTTTCCGCTGTACAAAATTGTGCTAGTGTTTTCGAGTAAATTTTGTACTCTCGAGGCTTCAAAATGGAATATTTGAAGTAGCATTTTCGACATCTGCTTTGAGCAGTTTTCACAAAATTTTCGATGGTGCAAATGTTGCTTTTTAAAATCCATTTCCTAAGCCTCAAGAGTAACGAATGATAAATCCAAACAATTCGAAACAAAGAAATAGGGTCAAAACAACGTAATCGTAAAAACGAATAAACGGGATCGCAATTATTCCGAAACGCGAGGATAGGACGAAAAGGAAAGTAGACTGCGGACGCAGGGATGAAATGAGAAATGCAGACAAAGAAGCTCCCGTCACTCCGCAATGATGGACGCCTTCATGAACGACCCTACGGAGCCCCGTACATCACTTTTATTACTACCGTCCTCATTTTCATATTTCATATTTACATTTCTAGACCGAACCGTAAATCAGTGAATTTATGGGTAATTAGGCCTTTGTGCGTACCCTTGGGAGAAGTAAGACGGTATGTGTACTATCTTCGTATTGCAGTAACAGCCATAGGAACCGTTATAGCTCGTCTGGCTTATCGAACGTTAGATCCCCCGTTACGAGTCGGGTGCTTTCTTCGCACCCTTGCTTTTCCATCCGCTGTTTTCGGCGTTAAGGGGAAAGGACGGTGAAGGTCAGATCTGACCCTCCTTTCATCCCCTATTGGCCGGTCCTTCCGTTCTTTCTTCCAATATCGGGCTTCGGATTATTATCGTCACGAAAGTCAAAACGAGTCCATTTGGAATACCTGATACTGAAGAGTCTCGACGCCGAATCATTTCCAAAAAAAGTTTAAAACCTTCGCTATAATAACCTTGAAAATTGTTACAATCATTTTTATACAACCGGAAATTAAAATCAGTATTATATATAAATCTTAGAATATGTATGTGCTTCCTAACATGTTCGGGATAGATATTAAATAAATCAGCCTATAAATATTTTCTATATTGGAATTTTAATTTTTTTTTTTTTAAGTCAAAAGAGTTTAATGTTACAAAATTTGAATAAATAAATATTCCTTACGTAGGCGATCTTTTTTTTTTCATAGAAAAAATTTACACAGACATTTGGATATTTGGATGTGTTTTGTTTGGGTTTATTTGGGTTTGAAAAAAATGGGTCTACTTTTTTAAAATGCAAATTACAAAATGCAAAAATTCCCATCGTCTACATTAATGTTTCGAGGATTTTGAAAAAATAGTTGCCGAGTTATCATTCCAGCAATTAAGAAAAACATAGTTTTCCCCAATTGTTTGTTACAATTACCCGTTGATTCCTCAAAAAGTTTTTCAGAATAATCCAGATTAACCCTTTGTAGTCCAAGATCATAACATTTTTTAATTACTTTGGAATATGATAGGTTTAAACAAACAAAAAAACACGTATTTCTCAAAAATTCAAAAATATTTATTATTTTTTATTTATTTTGGATTTTAGGAAGTGTAACTTTACTGCAACATTGAGTGAAACTAAAAGAGAAAAATGTGCTTTGCTAACAATTAACAAAATAATTCACTTACCTATAGGTTTCGACGAAAGAACTACAATTTAACACACTTTTATTATATTTTTATAAATTCAAACTTTCAACGATTTTCAACTTGTCACTTTTTCCTAAAATTTCCTAAAATTACTAAAATTTCCTAGAATTTCCTAGAATTTCCTAAAACTATTAGTTCCGCCATCTATGATTTGTATTTGGTATTAAAAAGTTCGGTGTGGTACGTCACAATGCATTGACATTGATTTTAATGATCTAAAATGTTTAATATACATTTTAGCGGGATTTTTGAGGTTTGTTACAGAAATGTCACACGAGTGTATGCTGGTTTTTTAAAAATAACGCTGATCGCTATTACACCGCGATTGATCACCGAGGATTGAAACTAGTCGATTGTTAAAACTGTTTTGAAGTCTCGTCTAAGTCGAGGTCTTTGTCGGGAAGAGATAGTATAAATGCCGAAACGGGAGCGAGAGGAAGCAGGGGGGGGGGGGGGTTCTAGGATGGCGCCGGGAACAACGATGCCGTTAGCTCGCTTCATATCTTAATGAGCCCTTGTCGTTTAAACTTTGCTCACTCTGACAAAGAGAGGTTTGGTACGTCGCGGTGGAGCACGAGCTCGCGAAAATCAGCCTCGAAGATCCTCTCCTTAATCCCTTTAATTAGGGACGATAAATAACGTCTGTATAGGTTGATAATGCTCCGTGCGGTTAATTCATGTATCCAGATGCTAGGCTTTCCCCTGGCTCGGTCTATTGACCCGAAAAGGGTTAAGAGTTTCGTTCGAAAGTGTTATCGAACCGTCTGCGAATCAGCGGAGACTAATAAATTTTAGCCTGCTAGGAGTATTAGCTGAGATGCGATCATTGTTGAATCTCGAGTTTCTTACGCACGATTGATAATTTACGACCAGGAACGCCTACGTACGACACAGTTGACGATCTATCGTTGCCAAGGGTCGCGACCTCGTTCACTTACAATTCGAAGCTATACTTCGGAGCCTCTAATCATTTTTATCTTTGCTGTTTGAAATTCGCTAGCTTGATATTTTCGTGCACAACGATCCAACCCAAACTCAACGCAACCAAACCAAAACCAAAACAAATCCAACTCAAACCGAACTCAAACCCATATCAAACCCAAACCCAAACCAAAACCAAAACCAAATCCAACTCATACCGAACTCAAACCCTAACCAAACCCAAACCAAACCCAAACCAAACCCAAACCAAACCAAATCAAACGCAACTCAACTCAACTCAACTCAATTTTTAGGAAAAACAAATCCAACTCAAACCCAAACCAAACCCAAACCCAAACCCAAACCAAATCCAAACCCAAACCAAACTCAAACCCAAACCAAACTCAAACCAAACCGAAACCCAAACCCAAACCAAACTCAATTCAAACCCAAACGCACTCAGACCAGGGTTATCCATCCATCCATCCGAAAGAATAGGGGGTTGTAGTGCGTTTCGGATAATCACCGAATTTAAGCGTTAACAGCCCATACCCGTGAAATAGAAATTAATACAAGCTGTTTTATTAAAACAAACTTCAGCGACCTTGAAAGACCTGAAAAAATTGAAATGGAATTAAAAAATATATTACGATCGCCACACGACACATTTATTGTTTTCTCACAGTATTAATATCGTATAGACGACTGAGGTTCCAGACAAAAATCGATACAATTATAAAATTATGACTGTCGAAGCAATAATTGTTTTATTTTTTTAACGGTTAGTGTACCGATTTTGCGGAAGTTTTAATATGGTGCTTCGTATGGTGTTTCACAATCGAGACACTATCGAGATTACATCAAATGATAATTATTAATGTTATTCCTATTCCCAATACTGTTTCTATGAGTTCTGGATTTGGTTCGACGATACCTTCATTTATATTTTTAATATCGTCCTCTGCAAGTTACGGGATAGACCGAAAGACCTAAGAGTGACCGCGTGTAATGTGCGTATATTTACTTTAGTACCCACCTGTTGCAGTGACCTAGTTTCTTACTCGTACCTCCATCCCGTAAACTTCTGAACTCTTTCGGTGTCTTGTGGTGCCGGAAGTCTTGGAAGCTTATTTTAAACCGTAGTCTAATTTCCGTGCGATCAATGTGGATGCGTACAGAACGTGGTCGATTCTTCCAAAAAGAAAAAAAAAACCCGTCGATGCCATACCTAAGTTTGAAACTAAATTCTTCATGAGGTTGTTTTTGTTAACTCGTTTTATTTATCTAACAAGATACAAAGGGAAATCAAAATAATTGGCTTTCTCGTAAGATATTTTTAAGCACAAAAATTGTATGTTTTTAGACTTTTAGATACCAAACAAACCCAAACAGTCGTCGAACCCCAACAAACCCAAACAGACTCTATTTTATATAATTTCCATCACGGCGCGAGGTAATAGGAACCCAAACAAACTTAAATAAACTGGAACACTCGTGGAACCCAAACAAATGCGAACAAACCCAAATCTGTAAATTCTTTTTCGATTTGAACAATTTTTAAAGAAGACAACCATTCGTATCACAATTTCACATTATCCAGCCAATATTAGTGAAATTCTAAATTTATGTATCGAAAATTCCCAATTACGAGTTTTTAAGTTAATTCCTATAGGAACCTTATAGGAACCCTGCAGGAATTTCCTCTTCAAAGGTAGGATATATTATTATCTTTTTCGATAAAAATATTTTTGTTTGCTCATATTAATACAAAAATCGTAGTGTTCTTAATTTTGATCAGAACCAGTATTGTTACTATTTTTCGTGTTTTTTTTTTAAATACGATTAAACAATCGAGTTTCCCTGAGTATCGTTATAATTGTTGTTACGATCGTTATTGTTTTACATCGTTGTTATCAGGACTAGACCATCGAGTTTAATCGAGGACGCAATTTGATGCGGATCCGATGATGGGAGTGTAAAAAAAACCAAAAAAAAAAAGAAACCAAAAAAAGAAAAATAGTCATCGAGAGGCAAATCGGTAAAGAGAAGTAACACGGGACATTGATAGAAGGAACAATATACCAAAAAGCGAATGAGAAAAGAGGAGGTAAAACTGCTGCGAAAACGAGGCAGTGGGTGGGTGTCGCGTCATTGCGTGCACGTGCATTGATACCGATATTTATGTTCGCCAGTTAATCATGTCAAAGTCGTTTGATTTGTCGTTGGCTTTTATGGAGGGGAATTAAAACGTTCATTTCGCCACAGACACTCGCCAACAGTGACTGTCCTGTGCTACGCATACGTATATGAGTTATACGCGTCGGTCCATGCACCAAGATACGAAACAAGCCCCGAACCACCCTCTGCGCATCCCACGTCCGGTGAATCGCGAGCTTTTTGCAAAATTAGCGAGCGTTCTCTGCGTATCCCAATGTAGAAAAATACTGATGTTCAAGAGCTATCAGGGAAAGAGGGGAGGTTTATTTTTTCTCTCGCATGAGCGAAAATATAATGCGACCGGGATAAACATTTGAGCCGAGTTTTTTTTTTATGCGGGACTGTGTCGAGCCATGATCGATTGACCGTTTTTACGATGTTTTTTTCGTAACCAATTCCATTATTAGTACTTTCCGATTCTGTTCCGTAGTTTTTTGCAATTTTAAGCTTTTTCAAGAGGAACATCCGCCTCCAAAAAGGGCTCTTCAGAATTTCATCAATTTTGACTGGATAATGTCAAATCGATAGGCGTACCGCTGTTTTCTTTGAAAATTTCTCAAATCGAAAAAAAATGACGGTTTCTATTAACTTGCCGGCGCGGTGATGGAAATTACGTAAAATAAAGAGTTTGTTTGGGTTTCACGAGTGTGGCTGATGCTACGACTTTTACTCAAGAAGAGCCGCGTAGCCATATTCAAAACACACATTTTGGTACCTGAATTATGCGATTTCATCACGCATTTGTGGAAATTAGTGGGTAACCACAATTTTTAGGGATTTCCTTACGATCTCGAGAAAATATCGTTCGACGTTTGTGACGTTTAGTTCCTGCGAATGACGTGGCGCCGTCATCTCCAAATTATCGATGTCTACGTATGTAAACCCAAACAAAACCGAAACAAACTCATACACGAACCCAATCGGAGCTTTCCGGACACTAGCGTCAATGTTGCCTCGCGGATAGCCGTAGCTCACGCTAATTCTGTTTTACCGACGCGAGCCGGGGCTGCCTCGAAGTTTTGTTGCGTCTTAATGCTGACGTTCACTTTGACAATGTTTTCTTTAACTTCAACCATTACTGTTTACTTTTCCAGTTAAAGTTTAAACAAACAAACACTATAGCGAAAGCTAACTAAAGTTTAAACTACGAAAAACTAGTTTATTCCGCTGATCTTACCTGTCCAAATACGTATGAAGAGAAAGCCCTAACTGGCTGAACAGTGAAGATGAGGAAGGACGGTTGCACGAGATCGAGAATCCAAGATCAAGGAATTAGTTCGGGAACTTGATTAGATTTTCTCTTGGGTGAAGGTACCGAGAGATTGTGCTCCCAGCTAATTAATTGACGTCTCTAACCTTTGTCGACGAGATGTCAGATACGGCTGTGAGCACTGTGACGCCCGAGGGCCTAGCATTTGTGGTTAGGTTCTTAACGAAGAAGCCTTTGTCGATGTAGGATTGAGTCTACCTCCTAACATCTCTTGCTTTATCCTTTTTGAGGCTGTTAACAAGGCAAATCATCCGCGGGCTAGCAATGTCGCTCTCCTCCAGCTTCTCTTTACGATACATGCTCCCGAGTCCTTTGCCTTACGGTGTACATCAAACGCAGCTCGCTACCGAGCCAATCATCTTTTCAGTAAACAACTTTAATCCAATTCGAATGGAATTCTCTGTAATACATTACCGTGGTATATCAGTTTATACGGACCTATCGATACCCATCATATATGGTATTGTAGCAATTACTTCTTGGGTCATGAAACGGGTTACGCAACATCGCGGATAAAATTGCTGAATTGGGACAGATAGACAACAGATACTTTTTTTCTAGGATGTTCGATTCCTAAACCCAAACAAGTGTTTATATTTTGGTATTATTGACTGCTTCTTGGTACGTCCTGTTAGCACTTTTAGCTGTCGCTTCCATCTCTTCCTGTTCAAATATCCTCCGCATTTCTTCTCTGTTTCGCCATTTTTCTTTCTCGTTCCACCGTATCTTCTTCCCTGTTCAATACCTCATCAGAACCTAACCCCCGTTGGGGCCACAGCCGACTTACGCTACGATATACCGCATTTACCAAGGTTACGGGGAAACTGTGGAAAACCGGTAACGGTATAGACCGGTCGTGTATTCTTCTGATTCCTTGGTGTACGGACGTTTTTGTTAAAGTTTGACTGAGCGGTAACCGATCCAAGTATCAGCCTATCTCGAAGCTGCTTAACTTCGGTGGTACTTATATTTCTGTACAGTCGCGCGGTCACTATTCATTGAAAAGACCATGAGCGTTGCATCGATCCTGGTTTCTTGAATTCTGGTTACGCAAGGGCTCTTCCGTGACCGAAATGTAGGTAGTTAAGCAAAAAGCGACGGAGAAGAAGAAGGCATAGACGAAACGAAGGTACTCCGACGAGAGCTCCGGTTTATACCCCCTGGGATACCGGACCGTAGGACATTCCGCGGTGAAGGAGCAAAGAAGTTGGAAAGGGAGGTCGAGTAAAGAAACGGTGGTAAGAATAAAGGAAAAGCAGGACTAGAATGAGCGCGCGAACACCGTTGCTTCACTTCGGTTCGGTCCGGACTTCTATCACGTCGGGCAAACGGGCGGACAGCTCCGAGGCGATTTGTCTTTCATTTCGTGGCTAATTTATTGCGCCCGGGCAACTCTAGCAGCCCCGCGCTGCTATTCTCGACTCCGCGCGCCATTCAACCACGCCCCACCCAACTAATGTCCCACATAAAACTTGGTATCAGCGATCCTCAAACGGGGATTTACAATCCCTTCAAGCGCTCCGTCCTGTCACTATAAATTCTCTTGGGCGACGTCGATATATCTCGAGAGCGAATACTTCTGTCCCTAATGGATACCCACCCGCAGTAGCAGAAACAGGACCCGGGCTATCCTGCGCCACCACCCGATCGACGCTACCCCGCTCTAAACTATCTTTGCATCCGTCAATCGGAAGTGCCTCCTTGGCAAGGATTTCGTCTTTCGATAGCTTGCGTTTGGTTGAATTACGAACCACGGCCAACGAACATTCAATTTCTCCGACCTAACCTGTGTAGAAATTGAATTATCGCTTTGGTTGGGTTCGTGTGGAAATACTCTAACTTTGTCAGGGCCTTAAGACGGAGCTGCACCAGCGACAAAACATCTATGCAGCTTTGGCTGGCGGTCGGTAAAACAGAAGTAGCGCGACCTACGGCTATCCACCGCGAGGCAGTAATTGTCGCTAGCTTCCGACGTCACAAATGCCGGACGATATTTTCTCGAGATCGTAAACAAATACCTAAAAATTGTGGTTACACGCTAATTTTCAGAAATATGTGATGAAGTTCCACGATTCAGGTACCAAAAGCAAGTCGTGGCATTAGTCAAACTCTTTGTTTCACGTCATTTCCATCATGGCGTCCGCACGGTAATAGAATCTGTAAGCTTTGGTTTTGAATTTTAGACATTTGGATTTATTGGGGTTTGTTTGGGTGTTTGTGAAATATGGAGAGAACACTGCCATTGATCTATCAATTTGTCATTATCCAGTCAAAATTAGTACAATTTTGAAGACCCATTTAGGAATTATCTTATCTTCAGTGATCGCTGGATTCGTATTCCGAGCGCCCATCAACCAGGGTCGGTTGTGCCATTTTTTAATACCCATCGAGAAATATTTCCTTAACTCTTTCCGAGGCTTCTAGCGGACTTCCTAAAGCCTCCATCGTCCACGATGGGACGTTGGAGGGACGCCCAGTTTGAGGAAGACTGCGTTATCTAAATTCACGTAAAAGTCAAACGCGGTGGCTACCTAGCCGGGATCACAACAGGAATGCATCACAAGGATTTATGTTTGTTTACGAGGTAGTTGGTGTTTCTTGTCGGGTAGGGTTGGAAGAGCGAGACACCGTAGGTGTCGTGTCGGACTGCGAAAGACACCGACCAAGAGAAATAGCAAACGTGAGTTAGGTTCTTCAACGACGACATCTTCCACGGAGTTGGGACTACGGACGCAGTTTGTGTGTTTCGAAATAACAGTGATGCAGTACGGGAGGGTAGAAGTAGCGGGTGGAATTAGCAAGTAGGAAATGGCACGGCGTGTCGCTACGGCCCAAGACCAGCTTAAACCGTTGAATCATAACGAGAGGACTTATGCCAAAAGCCTCGACAAGAATCCTACAGGCTCTCCATTCGGCATGGGGACGTCTGCGAAACAGGTATTAGAATATCATGCCTCCTTTACCTCTCCACATCTATTCCATATTCATTGCTGTCGTTTCGAAGCGTCGAGCAAAGGACCCACATGATGGAAGACAGTTGCATTTTTATTTTTTAACCAACTCTGTTTTAGTTGATAGTTCGAAATATTAGGTTGGGAAATAAGCTCGTAGCATTTTTTTATATTTTCTTTCGTATTACGATTCTTTTTTGCTGTGAAAAAAAAAACGGTTTTCTTTTCGGCCACTAGAGTGGTTTTATTCGTCCATAGAGAGGAAAAAAGCTTTAAAAAAGTATTAACCAATTGGAAGAGAAAATTCTTTGCACGCTAATGAAAGAGGTTCGAGAAAAGTAGAGTCCTATTCGAGATCCCAATAGAGAGAGAAACAGAGAGAGGGATAGATAGATAAACGGAAGTAAAGGAAACGTGAATACGACTTTTCGCTTATAGCTCCGATAATTCGGTTCATCTCATTGCTTTGTATTAATACTACCTGCAGGACATAGTAAGTAGCCATACGTTTGGTTATAGCTCGTCGAAACAAGGGGGAGGTTAGGTCGAATGTACACATTTTAATATGTACAGCATGAGCACCAACAAGATAATTGTTCCAATGTCGTTAGCGCACCATTAGTAAACATCTCATTAGCCTTAAGGCGTTATTACGTTTCTAATTGCATACCCGCCTATATTAAGCCCTCTCACCGAATGCCGTCTGGAACGACGGAGACGATGTTCCTTCTAATAGGATATGCTCCGTTATCACCTTCGGACCTGTGCGAGGTAATGCGCCTTAATTTCAGCTTTTTTCCTCTCACCTTACAGGGCTGGATATTTTCATGAAGGAATAATCTATTTGAAAGTTTAGTGGTCCAGCCGGTGTAGTACATTGCACGTGAGCAAAACTCCAGTCCGTAATGTTTGACTATTCAAGGTAGTACTAGCGGATTGATTAGTCAACAGTGTATCTACAATTATTGGAGTTTGACTCCAAGACTCAATGGTGATAGATGAATATTTGATGATAATAGTCATCAGCCACTAAATTGGGATAGCCAATATTCCAAGGTTGGTTATAGCCAATCAGTTGATGATGATCAATATTTGACGGGTACCAATAGTTAATCGATTGATGTTTGGGTTTGCTTGGGTTTGTTTGGGTGCACCAATATTTGACGTGTATTAATAGTCACTCAAATGACGTTTGGGTTTGTTTGGGTTCACTGATGTTTGATTGGTAGTAGTAGTCAATCGATTGATGCTTGGGTTTACTTGGATTCACCAATACTTGACGGATACTAATAGTCAATGACTTGATGTTTGGGTTTGCTTGGGTTTGCTTGAGTTTACCGATACTTGACGGGTACCAATAGTCAATAAATTGGCGTGATGGACAATCGCCAATCGGTCAGTGATAGGCTTAGAAGACGATCCTCTCGTTCTCTAAGATTGCGCATCGTCAACGATACGAAAGTAGGAATCCTTCCTGTAGAGAAAAAAGGGTTGCTTTCCTAATGATCGCTGTAAAGTTCTTTCGAAATGGATCATAATGGTTGCCGATATAACGCCTAACGAAGCGTGCTCACGTTTCGCTCTAGGTCCAGAGATGCAGTTGTACCAATGGTGCACATATACAACACCATTACCGGTGCGGAGCCCCATCCCTTGATCCCATGGTCGTCGCTGGGAGGCCGTAATAATTATTAACCTGATTGTAATTGCACCTGATCATATACGCGGCATAACCCGCGAAAACGGGCCGTCGGAGGAAGCAAAGCGAATCGGTAGGAATGGAAGGGATCGAGTAGCAACAAGGACAAAATTCCCTAACCATTATCGATATATACGGCTGGTACCGGCGGATGGAGACCAAGCTTCCAGTGGTCGCATCGAAGAGACGAGGGTGCCATCTGCGAATTTGCGTTCTCCACTATCGTTATTTCGTATTTTAAACCCACATGGATTTTGGAATTTATGAGGCATCTTGATTGGCTTGTTTGGGTTTGTTTGGGTTCAACGCATCTAGACATGATTCTGTCTCTAGCAATAGCGTCACGAATGACCTCTAATGGGGTCAAAAAAGGTTGGCGGCGTTGTTTTGATTCCTTCTGGATCCATTGGAGCAGTCACGAAGATGGCAGACCCGGTCATTAAAATCCGACATCCTGATGTCGAAGTAAACAACCCCAACCCCGACCGAATCCAGACTAACCCAAACAAAGTGGAAAAAGTACTTTCGTGAAAATGGATTCCGCGCTGTGCTAACCTAGGGACCAATCCTAGAATGCTAGAATACAAGAGCTATTCAAAGGAAGCTCATAAATCCGACCCATCAACTCGTACTAGTATTCATACGTCACTGAGCCAATCGACCCGCTCACAATCTTTAAGTCCAGCACCTGTAGATGGTAATATGCATCGAATCAATCACTATCCAATCCACCAATTATTCAACGTTCCGATTTGGAAATTTTTGTTTATTTGGTTTGGCTGTGTTTATAGGTTAACATTGATAACTTCTTCCCTGTTCAATACTCCATCAGAACCTATTATTGTTATTTGTTAAGATCACGCCTCCGTTCACTTCGAAATTTAAAAATCACTTTTCTCTCAAACGACTGAACGAATCGGTACGAAATTTGTTGTGGGCATTCCGGACGATGGCACGGAGGTCCTGCTGCTCCCCATTTTTGATAAAAATGTTTAATCCTTGAGAAATCACGACGAGAAACCAAGACCACGCCTCCGTCCACTTCGAAATTTAAAAATCACTTTTCTCTCAAACCGCTGAACGAATCGGTACGAAATTTGTTGTGTGCATTCAGGACGATGGCATCAAGGGCCTCCCGGTCGCCATTTTGAATAAAAACGTTATTGAAAAATCGCGGTTTAAAACGTTTCGACTATCGTGGTAATGTTCTTCACGCTCTTAAAAAGTACGTACACGAAGGCCTCAGAAAAATCGATGACCCGCTGACTGGCGCCAGCTAGAACACGGCTAAGCGGTCACCGATCCAAGTATCAATCTCTCCCAACACTGCTTAACTTCAGTGATCGCCCGAGCCAAAATCCGACCACCCGGTTTAGTTTCCACCAGCTTTGGTTTAGTTTAGGTTTACATTTAACCGTTTTATCTCTATTTCCGGCGAATCACAGTTACCGAGGGCTGTTTAGAACGTAAACCCACCCTCGGGCAAGGTTTACATTCCAAGGCACCTGATAGGCTCGTTTCGGTTCTCGCGTACGATCGGCAAAATGCACATGTGGGTACCACACAAAATGACCGCTCTTCGCACTTGGCTAGGACTAAACTTATCCCCCAGTGAAGTCGAAGTGGCACGAGGCGAAATGTGAAACTGTGCGTTTGTGTGTCCGTCTGTGTGCAATGCGAAACTGTACTGTCGCGAATTAGGGTATAGTCGCGGTTTCTGGGTGTAAGGGGTGGGGGAAAACAGAGACTCGGTCGTGGCGCGGACACAGCACGGCCTCGCTGTTTTACCGTAAACGGTTAATTGCATAGCCAATAACAGATAATGCAACAATCAATGATTTAGGACGGGTCGGAGATGGGGTGCGGATGAGTCGAAGGTGTACGCATCGACTCATATACAGGGTGACCGGTTAGATGACTTATTCTTTACAAAAATCATTGCAAAAGTCATTTTAATTAAAAATAAGCTCCAATTGATCATCCAATGATTCAAGCATGAAAATGTGTGTTTTGAATATGGCTACGCTAATCTTCTCCCCTCCGAGTCGTGGCATTAGCCAAACTCTTTATTTTACACTTTATTTATAATTATTGTATTTTATAACTGAGTTTGACATTTTTATTTTTTCATTGTTGGGAATGAAATACGAATAAAATTAAAAAGCGGAAAACCAACCATGAACCCAAACAAACCCAAACAAAAAATGTATTAAAATATTATAGAAAAATAAGGAGTAACAAAAGTTTTTCAAACAATTTAAAAAATAGGAAAATAGTATTTTCACGCGGTTAAATCGAGCTTAAACTTTAAGTCAGACGTGTAACAATAGATCGGTGAAAACTGCATTCAAATTCGTGCTGTTGTTTTTCAGACAAAAGATAAAAATTAAAAAAAAAACGGTTGTTTAATCTTCTGATGCTTTAATAAAAACCCCTCATTTTTTTTTCCAACATCTTTAGTGCGCAGTCATCGATCTGTTGCAATTTTATTACACGTATAGATATATTTCCATCACGGCGCCAGCACGGTTAAAATCAGTAGCGTTTTTTTTTTTTTCAATTTGAGAAATTTTGTGAGAAGAGATCCGTTCGTTTATCAATTTGACATTATCGAGTCCAAATTGATAAAATCCCGAAGAGCCCTTTAGGAAATCCATGGAAACCAAAAAATATATACAATTTTTTAAACAAACATTAAAAAAAAAACTGGTTATCAAAACAAATAAAAACAGCACGTGTTTCTAAAAAATCTGATTTTTATTACAAATTCGAAAAAATACAAATTTACACCTGGATTTGTAACAGATAAGTTTCATTGATGAAAAATGGGTTTGAAGAAAGATGACGTTTGAAAAAGAAGGTTTGTTTGGGTTTGAAAAAGAAGGTTTGAAGAAAGATTTTGATGATGGGTGGGGAATTAGTTCGTGACAGAAATGTCACTGGGCGCGAACAAAAGGTCACAGAGGTCAAGGATGAGTTTGCTTCGTCAAGGGTGATCGTTTGGTTGTTTGGGTTGAAGAAATCGGTAAAATTAGTGGTCACCCTGTATACATACGTATACGTATAAAGTTAATCACGTATCGGTACTCGTTGTGGGTACTTGCACGCCGGAGACTCCGCACCACACAATGATGTTTGCAACCGGGCCTATCGTTCCGTCTCACTTTCTCGTGCACTCTATGCACTCGCTAATTTAAACAGTCCCAGCAGGCTCGCGGCAGATTATCCTAACAATAATTGGCGGACGGGAGCGCGAGCGCCTAAACTGCTAGCACGCGATATGCGTGCGTTATTTGCTAATACACGATATATCTATAATAAAGTATAGCAAGTACGCAATGGGGTGGGCCGGAGCGCGCTCATTGTCGAATCTCAACAGAACGATACGCGGTGTATTATTTCGGAGCCCTGGAATACTCGGTGAAGAATTATGTGACAATAATCGAATCGGTATCTGCGGTAATAGCAATAATCATGACGATCATCCGAATAAAACAACTACAAAAAAAAAAATAGTTATTGATTTATCATTACAGACGTTTGAGAATTTTTTGGTGGCCCTTTTTGGTAGATGGGTTTGGCAAGGAACGCAATTTAGGTATACGATGTTATCAACGATCCGAATAAACATTTTGGACATAATTTCAGCACGTTGAAAAAATAAATCTGGGTGGGATAAAAATGTATTGATTTTTTTCCGGATCGAATAAATTATGAAATATTGAAACATTTTTCGAATATAAAAATACTAAAAACTTACAAATATTTATGAAAAAATAGCAGCAATTGTATTAAAAATATGTTTGAGCTGTTTGGGTTTGAGGTCGCCTTGTTTGATGTTTGGGTTTGTTTAGGTTGGGAGCTAATATCAGGCTGAGGTAATTTTGTTTCTCCAAGGGTGTCCGTTTGGGTTTATTGGAATTGCGAGCTAACATCAGGCTACCGTGAGTTTGTTTCAAGGGTATTTGTTTGTTCGGGTTTGTTTGGGTTGCGAGCTAATATGAGATTGGGTAATTGGCTTTTGTTTGCTAATATAAGATTACGGTAATATATGTTTGTTTGTTTGGGTTCGTTTGGGTCAATTGTCATTGCGAGCTAATATCAGGCTGAGGCAAGTTTGTTTCAAGGGTGTTTGGGTTGGCAGGTGTTCGAGGATATTGTTAGTAGGTACAGCAGGTACCGTTAACCCTGGTTACGGTTCTCGCTCACGTTCTCTCAACGTTTTCTAAGTGCGTGCGTAATACGAAACCTCGTATTTTGCCGTCGCGACATTTTCATCGGGCAATTTTTCCTGGTACCGCTCACCGTCCCTATACTACACCCGAGAGTTATGTCCGTCAGAGAATTAATATAGGCATGATTTGTTGTTATTACGAAAAAGATGGAAGGAGCAGGTAGGAGCAGAGTGGTAGACAGGGCAAGAAGGGGGTACCGTCTCTCGACGAGTAGAATTGTAGGGGTTGGTGGTTCCAGAGGTGAGGGGTAGGTTGGTGAGGTTGTAGAGTAGTCCGGAGGATTTCTCAGGGGCACAGAGTGAAGCCATTACTTACTATAACTGCCCGAGCCCGCTGCCTGGCTACCGGGACCCCAGCGCGCGTTCTTCTGTCAGGCATCCATCATCGCGACTAATGGTTCCACTCTCCTGCCAATAACATCCGGTCTCGCGTCCAGCCCAGTCGTTGGATGGGAACCTCTGAGTCGACCCACCACCTTCTTCTCCAACGTTTCTCTTTTCTTTTCCTCTCTTCCTTCGTCCTTTCCATTTTGTTTGTTTGGGTTTGTTTGGGTTCTTCTCGATCTTCTTTCCGAATATTTCTCTCTTGACTATTCATCCAGTCCTTCCCGCTTTCCATTTTGTTTCGCGCTTTGGTTATTTATGTTTCATGTTTGTTTTCCCGAAAATTCGAAATCGATCCTTTTGGGATTTTACGTAAGTGGCCAATAAGTGGACGTAAGTGGAATGGTTGATCCGTTCAATATCGTACCTTTGAAACCCTTCTGTTAGGTCCTCCTTGGGTACTTCCCTCGTCTAACCTAACTTCCGTTGCCTTCGTAGTCTTGACCTACAGTTGATCTTATGAGACTGTGGAAAACCGATCAAAATCTTCCATCTCGATTCGCAACAGCACTTCGCTGATTTTCTAAACGGCTCGCCAGAATTTCGCCAAATTTGACTGGATAATGTCGAATTGATAAACGAATGGCTGTCTTCTCCTCAAATCGATGAACAAGTTACAGATTCTGTTATATTTCCACCATGCTGGCGCCATGGTGAAAATGAGGTGAAATAACCCCTGCGGTAATCTTTTCGGAGTGTTCCAAGGGCCCAATTAGTTGCCCAGCGTTTCATCCACCGCCTCGTTTGGATTCCAACGGGTAGCTATTAGAATGTTCCGGTTTTGAAATCAGGCCCATTAGTGGACCTGTATCAAGGACCCTACTGGATACCCTGTTCAAGTAGTTTGCCTGATAATGCCACAATAAGTTCGTTGCGTTTTTTAATTTTGTTTCGTTTTGCACAAAACCCAAACCCAAACAAACCCAAACCGTGATCTTTTTGCTGGTTGACACGCAATTGCACCAGGGCCTTCACTGGTCCACTCATCGGACCCCTATTATTTGGTATTATGGAAACTAACTGCTGCTTTTTCAAGACCTTTTGCGACCTTATTCCGGACATCCCTGTTAGGAGTTCCTAATCGCAGCTGTAACTAGTCCTGTATATTTTTTGGATTTTCCGAACTATTTTTCAAAGGGTAATGAGGAAGTTCATGCATGTACCACCTGAATGTACGACCTATCGAACTAGGATATAATATAGATGATTATGGATAGCTCTCGATGATTGTTGCTAAGCTGGGCTGGAACGTAACCAAAGCCATAGACCAAAAGCTTGACTGGGAGAATGGTAACTACAGTGGCTTCGCACGGTCAGATAGTTATTGGTGAGCGATTTGATCGGTGGATAATGACGAGTAATGACGCGAGCCGTGGTGAATATCACCAACGAGCGGAACAAAGAGAGGTTCACCACGGATGGTGGGCGCAAAGGATAGTGCGGATGAGACAGTAGCTTCACCCTTTCCGATGCACCATAGTAAACCAGGGTGCGGATGTGGATATGAGATTGCATCATGCATATGCAGGTGCATTTGGCATCCTCCGGCCGACCAATCAATGCCGCGATACTTGATCGTCGACAATTATCCTCTCCTCTATTCCCCCACGTCATCCCTCGTATCTAATAAGATAAGAATACTTTTCGGTATTACGGTGCCCACTATTGAAATCCCAATATAGTGCTTGATTGTATTTACTGTATTCATTGCGTAGTCACTGTACAGTCAATATAGTTGATATTACCATTTTAAGAGGGAACTCCCCACACTCTATCCTTTTCGACCGCTTATCAGGGCCTAATAGTTTACCACGGATTTCCTAAACGGCTCTTCAGAATTTCACCAATTTCGACTGGATAATAGCGAATTGGTAGACGACCGGCTGTCTTCCCCCTATATTTGAGAAAGTCTATAAAAGTTATCGATTCTGTTATCACGCGGACACCGTGATGGAAGTTGTGTTAAATGAAGAGTTTGTTTGGGTTCCACGAATCTTTGGGTTTTTTTGTGCTCCATGACTGCTTGAGTTTGTTTCGGTTCCACGACTGATGGGGTTTGATTGGGTTTGATTGATTGTTTAGGTTTGTTTTGGTTTGTTTGGGATTACGAACTTAGTTGTTTCTAGAGATTTCTATTTGCGTTTGGGTTTGCTTGGGTTTACGATCTTGAGTTGGTTTTAGAGATTTCTACTTGCGTTTGGGTTTGTTTGGGATTGTTTGGGTTTACGATCTTGAGGTGTTTCTAGAGATTTCTTCTTGCGTTTGGGTTTGTTTGGGTTTACGATCTTGAGTTGGTTTTAGAGATTTCTACTTGCGTTTGGGTTTGTTTGGGATTGTTTGGGTTTACGATCTTGAGATGTTTCTAGAGATTTCTTCTTGCGTTTGGGTTTGTTTGGGTTTACGATCTTGAGATGTTTCTAGAGATTTCTACATGCGTTTGGGTTTGTTTGGGTTTACGATCTTGAGATGCTTCTAGAGATTTCTACTTGCGTTTGGGTCTGTTTGGGTTTCTCAACTTAATATTTCGATTTCGGCGACTTTTTTTGCATTTATTCGAGATTGCAGATCAGGAACCGTAATTAAATGGTCAGTTAAGCTCACCAGTAGGAAAAGTGAACTTATCCACGAAGTCTTGGCGTATTTTCACGAGCCGAGCCAAAAAAGTCGGTCAGCTAATTTCATATACGCTGAGTCGCTGCATGACCGAGCACGTAGAATCGTTTACACGTTGAGCACATGTTCTCCGGACACACGTACGGGTAAGCAAACCACAGTCTCTGTACGGAGTTTTAAAAAATATGCCAGAATCTTTGTACTCTTAAAAAATTGTCTCTTGCGGCGATGTGGAAAGGAGGAGGGGTGAGAAATATCGTAGATAAAAATAAATATGATAGGGAATGGAATGGCAGCGAGCGTCACGTTCGTTTCACAAAATAATGGCAATCGTCCATGACGCAGCATCAGCAAGAATATATCCTATCGAGAAGACTGTTGGGTAAGGAAAAGATATTTGATGCACGTGTACGGAATTTTCGTAAAATGATGGTCGACCATCGAAATCCCTAAAAATAGTGAAAAATATGAATTTTTAATAATTTAATGAATTTATTAAATTATTTACAAAATTAAATTTACTCGAATTTATTCGATGAATCCAAATGAAACCAAACAAAAGACGATATCGTTCGATACCTGTTCGATTCAACAAACCCAAACAAAACCCGATATTGTTCGAGAGCTCTTTGATTCGATAAACCCAAACAAACCCAAACGAAACCCGATATTGTTCGACAACTGTTCGATTCGACAAACCCAAACAAACCCAAACAAAATCCGATATTGTTCGACAACTGTTCGATTCGATAAACCCAAACAAACCCAAACGAAACCCGATATTGTTCGAGGGTTGTTCGATTCGATAAACCCAAACAAACCCAAACGAAACCCGATATTGTTCGACAACTGTTCGATTCGACAAACTCAAACAAACCCAAACAAACCCAAATAAACCCAAACACCGACAACTGTTCGATTCAACAAATTCAAACAAACCCAAACAAACCCAAACAAAACCCGATATTGTTCGAGAGCTGTTCGATTCAATAAACCCAAACAAACCCAAACGAAACCCGATATTGTCCGACAACTGTTCGATTCAACAAATTCAAACAAACCCAAACAAACCCAAACAAACCCAAACAAAACCCGATATGGTTCGAGAGCTCTTCGATTCCATAAACCCAAACAAACCCAAACGAAACCCGATATTGTTCGA
>JAPYZI010001551.1:0-30962 GCA_030523105.1 Ophioninae sp. A BG-2022a
AAATGTGTACTTTTGGCCGCTTGAGAGGCTTATGCTCGGGAAATTTGTGAAAGTGCAATACGATGGATCGTAGCTCGCAATTGCTCCCATGGTAACCACGATCTGCACAATTTTTTTCAAAATTTTGGTAAATGCCGAGGATGTTCCTCTTAGAGCAAGCCTCCCGCATATACACAATAAATTTCATTCAAAGCGGTTGACTGGTGCGGGAGAAATTACATTTTGAAATTTCGATGTGGCTAGGAACATGTTCGTCATTCCCGTATACAGGGTGTCTGGGCCAAGTGGTTCAAGCTTATACCGCGGAAGCTACGCACAGTACCGAAAAACGTTTCGAACGAAAGTTGCTTTGTTACAAAAGACGAAAAATTTCACAATGAGAATTTGACCTTGGATATAAAATTCAAGGTCACACGAAGGTCATCCCGAAATTTTTCGCAGGAGCCTCTACGCTTTATTATATATTCTTGTAGCTTGCTCTCGAGAGCTTTTCGAGGTACGACGGGAATCGAAGTAATTAATGAAAATGTGCGCAAATACGTATCGTCCGCCGAGCGTCAACTTTATTCGCAATCATTAATAATGCGACTGCAAACAAGAGAAGAGATAAATAATTTCTCGATCGGACGACGGTGAAGGGAAAGAAGGGGGAGCACCCCGTTTTTTTTTTTTATCGTAATGGCGGCGAGACTGGCCTTGCGTGAAATTACCAAAAGGCATTAATCGTCGACTTCTCGGGCAGCCGGAGAACTCTCCGCTCGAAACAAGCCGCGAAAAAGCAGTGAACAAAATAAACGAAAAAAAAAAGAGAAAATCGAAAAAAAAAACAAAGATATGGGCGGATATGGAAAGTACGGGGGTAGAAAAAAAGAGCGGAGAATAATACGATAAAAGAAAATCAGCGACGCATAACGCGCGAAACTCGCCCGCGTGACCGCTAATTTCCCTAATTTCGTTAATAAATTTTGTCAGACGGGCGGCGAGTACACGCCCCACGCTTTTCAACCCTCCCTTTTCGTTCGCGGAAACTTTCTCGCTTGGATTATAAAGGAATTAACTCGATGAAATAGCCGAGCTATTCGGAACGTTTGCGGAGACCACCCGACCCCTTTGTTTCGAAGGATGCGCGCCTCCGCGGAAACGGAAAGAGAGGGGGCGCTGTTTCGCGTACCCCGTGAATGTACAGGGTGTCTTAGAATTTTTGTCCTCATCGGCATCAGTGCTGGATTTAATAATGACTCTCAAATTATTTGGTTAAAAAAAAACCATAGTTTTTGAGATTGTGGACTTTTTTTGAATTTAGTAGAATTTTCTAAGAACCCAAACAAACCCAAACAAATTTCACGAGCATTGGAATCAGTGCTGGATTTAATAATGACTCTCAAATTATTTGGTTAAAAAAAAACCACAATTTTTGAGATTGTGGAGTTTTTTTGAATTTAGTAGAATTTCTAAGAACCCAAACAAACCCAAACAAATTTTACCCGCATTGGAATCAGTGCTGAATTTAATAATGACTCTCAAATTATTTGGTTAAAAAAAACCATAGTTTTTGAGATTGTGGACTTTTTTTGAATTTAGTAGAATTTCTAAGAACCGAAACAAACCCAAACAAATTTCACGAGCATTGGAATCAGTGCTGGATTTAATAATGACTCTCAAATGATTTGGTTGAAAAAAAAACCACAGTTTTTGAGATTGTGGACTTTTTTTGAATTTAGCAGAATTTCTAAGAACCCAAACCAACCCAAACAAATTTTACCCACATTGGAATCAGTGGTGGATTTAATAATGACTCTGAAATTATTTAGTGAAATTATTTGGTTAAAAAAACCACAATTTACGAGATTGTCCACTTATTTAAAAATTTATTAGAATTCCCGAGAACCCAAACAAACCCAAACAAATTTAGCATTAGTGCTGGATCAATTGATAACTAAAATTTTTGGATTGGAAAAGAAATTACAATTTTTTAGATTCTCGACTTTCTGTTTCGATTTCATAATATTCCTTACCTTGATCTTTTTGCTGTGTTTTTGAAAAATTTGCTTTTCGTCGTTTCTTTTTCAAAGTTTGTACTGTTTTTTTTTAAATGTACCATGTTATAAATCTCTAAATCGAATTTCGATTTGATTTTGATTAATAATGTGAAACTAATTACCTCAATTATTAATTAAATGTTATTTACTATTTCATTTATTTTAAAATCGAATCGCAAAAAATTGTTTTCAGCCTTTCGCTCGAAGAATTTGTTTTTAAAAATGAATACGTAATATTTTCAATTAAAAAATAACGGCAAATATTTCTTTTGAACCCAAAAAAAAAAGATACAGCAACGGAGACTCGGCTAAGCTTTATTAATATTTGAAATAAAAATAGAAAAAAGGAAATATTTGTTTTCGGACACCCTCTAGACTCATGCGTGCCGTAAAGCTGGTAGTGTACATGGAAAAGCCGAAAACTCGAGTAGAGTCAGTTGTTGCTCCGAAGTAACAAAACCTGGGTAGGTGAGCGATGAAAAAGTTGGGGAAAATCAAGGAAGGTACGAACCAACGTAAATACGAGAGGAAACGAGTGGGGGAGGGTTTTTAAGGGGGTTGTTATCGCAACAGTGGAGCTGAAGCTGCAAGGGATGAAAGCTGCAAATTATCCAAGGCCCCGAGTTAAAACGGGACTGTCCGGCAGCTTTTTTCACCGGACGAAAAAAATTAAAATAATAATTTCACGCTCAGTATTTTTTCCGGATGACAGCGACCCGCCCTTAGCCTGGCCAGCTTGTGGTTTTTCATCCCCTCTTTTCTCTCTCTCTCTCTCTCTCTCTCTCTCTCTCTCTTCGTACGTCCACATTTCACTTCGTTCTTGTTTTTCTTGGTCGTGAATTACATTTGGAATAATGCGAGGACCGCGTGCGCGACTCTTAATGCGTACGCACATTATCCCGAGACAATTCCAGCTCTCGGTGATGGCGAATATGCCAGACACGGGAAAAGTTCCCCGCAGATTCCACTCATACGTTTGCCACGAGTTTGACGTTGCAGGGTGCAAAAATGAATTTTTTAGGCTGATTAATTTGTTTTTGGTTTTTTTTTTTGGTTTTTTTTTGACGATTTGGACAAAAGCATGTTTCGTGGATTGAGAAAAAAGGATTTTTGTATTTTTTTTTGTTTTTAAGGGGAAAAGATTATTCGGGTTACTGGATTTTTTTCACGAAAGGGAAGAAACCAATAATTCTTTGGGCTGTTCATTTTTTTTTTTATGAAGAGAAATATAATTGATTTTTCAGGCTGGAGTTTTGGAATTGTTTTTTTTTTTTTTCAATGAGTAAAAATGGATTTTTTAGGCTGCTAGAGTTTTTTATATGGATCAGGGACTAAAATATTTTTTCATTAAAAAAATGGATTTTTAGGCTATTGGCTAAAATAAAAAAATTACTTTCTTAACTTTCCAGCTTAAATAAAAAAAATAGCTTTTTTCAAGGTGTGAGAATATTAATTCGTGGATTCGAGGTAAAAAAAAAAATAATTTTCAAGCTGCCAGCTTAAAGACAACTGGATTTTCAAAGCTCCAGGAATTTTGGGTTATGCGAAGAAAAAAACGTTAACTGAAATTAAATTCGATGTTTTCGTAAACGCTGAAAAAAAAAGTGAATTTTTCCACCTGCTGGAATAATTCCTCGATTTTCCATTGGCAGAAATGAGAAGTCGTTGTACGAGTCTCATTGGCTTCTAAATTGGGTTAAAACGTCATCCTTAAAGTTTTCCCGGCGATTGGAGGGAAACGAGGTCGAGAATTCGCGGGCCTTATTGTTTTCAAACGATCTTGAAGGTACCTGTCCAATTTGGGGTGAAGTTTCGGCACGTCTCCAACGTTTGTTATCGCGCCAATGGGATATTCGTGAAATGAGAGAATCAGGCAAGCACGAGGTTAAAGTGGCGGGCTAAATGTGAGGTTCTCGTCTAACGATTTGAAAGCTCGTCCAACCCCTGGGTGGCCCAAGGGTTCAACCCTTCCAGGAGCAAAAGAGTCGGTAGAACGACGAGGAAGTTTCGAATTTCTATGGGCGTGGCCTACTTCATCTTGGCATTGTAATCTCGATGCCCATCGAGACAACGAGAGTGTGGAGAGAGAGAGAGAGAGAGAGAGGAAAGGATAAAAAAAGAGGCAATAGAAATCCTAATGCAGCCATCATCCTGGAGAACGAAAAAATTGGAAAAAAAAGTCTAAAATTGGAAATAAATGTGTAATGACCTGGCAAGCTGCATGCAACGTTGGGTTAGAAGGTTAGATTACGTTAAGGGTTTGAAAATGAGAACTTGCTCCAACCCAATGAGAAATCCAGGCGTCTTTTTGAAGCACCTTGGTAAAATACTTTTTGACTCCTTGAAGAGTGATTTTTTAAACGACTGATAAAAGTCGTCTTGAATTCAGGGCTGATAGAAGAAAGTTTAGTGATTTTTGGTTGAAGAAAAAAGAATGGAACTTCCATAATGATCTTAACCCAAATAAACCCAAACAAAAGTCATTCTCAATATTCATAAAAAAGCCCAAATACGAATATTCGTAGATTTTCACGAGCAGCAAAATAGCTAAAAGTCGTATATAGAAGGCAAACAAACTGAAATCAATGCTTAGATAAAGGGATTGGAAAGAACCGAAAGACTGATGGAAAATAAAGAGTTTGAGGTGAAACGTTCGGTGGTTGTATATTTCGCAGCCAGGAAGAGCTGGCAAATCGTTTGATTACGAAACGGACATTGTCCAATCGTGGAAGACGATTGAAGTGAGCCAACAGTGCGTTTCATAAATCTTGCAGCGGAGACCAAAAGGTATTTTAAAGGGATCGTTGGATGATTCAGAGTGAGTGCAGAGAAATGCTACAATGAGAGGTTCAACGTTGTTCCAGCTTAAACTGTCGCGATAGAGATCTTCCTGCCTCTCTCTCTCTCTCTTCGTCTCTCTTTCCCAGTAGGCATCAATGGCAGCCTACTCAAAGCCCTTTCCAATTCCCCGCTTTCACTCATTCGCCCCATGGAGCGAGGACTGCAGAGCCCGGTTGATCCGCATGCTAGCTTTGGGGGTGTGCGCGTACGTATTCACGCGTGGCCAACGAAAAGGGTCCCGTATTGCCCTTGGAACCGATCAAAGGCCGTCATCCTGGACAAGCGTGTTACCGCACGATGTAGCCAGGTTACTGGAAGGCTATCTGTATCCCCGCTGTAATACCGAGTTCTGATGATGCGTGTGATCCGAGCGAAACCCAAACAAGCATTCGACCACAGGGAATCTGGCAATGGGGCCGATTTCCAAACCCTTGGAAGATCCAGCACCTCGAAAAATCACGACTGAACTTCCATTGTTACTACGATCGAACGAGATCGAAACATCTGGAGATATATCAACTGTGAGTGACTGGCAACCCAATTTTTGGATTTTCAGCATGGTCCTTCCGGAGTTTTGGTTTGTTTGGGTTGAATGGAGCAACTGCTGACTGGTATTCTAGACACGAGAAAGATTTCTTTGATTTCTCAAGTTTATGGGTGGTCATTGGGAGCAGGCATTGGACTGGAGACTCAGATTCGTTTGGGTTTGTTTGGGTTTGGCAGATCTTTTAGAGATGGCACTGGCAAGTCTGAGACTTCCAGGTCTTTCAGAAATTTGGATGATTTTCTAGATTTCTTAGGATTATGGAAACAGGCATTGGGCCAGGCATTGGGTAGGCCTTCGGGATGACAGGATCAGGTCAATTGGATGACTACTAGCAGGGCCTCCAGCAGTCTGGGCATTGACGAGAGTTTCCGAACTAGTGAGTTTGATGACCCACACTGGCAGTTTGCAGGACATCCTGATAATTGTTGGGTTTAAGTCCATCGAAAATTTTCCGGTTTAGAAACAGCTCGCCGTTACGAAATCCGGTGCGAGTCATTGTAATTGCCAGTTGGATACACGGTTATAACTGTAATTAAGTTTTCACCCGTTCAGGATGGGGTAGGATATTACGGGAGCGTTGAACGTGGCATAATCTCTGGTTGTGCACAAGCCCATAACGAGCAGTCCTCGGGAATGCGAACGGTGGTCGTTCAAGTATCGAGGTTCAACAGCGTTTATTGGGTCTCTTCATCCTCGCTCTCGTTGCGGTTCTTCCCATAGCCCATTGGAAACTCCACTTTCTCCGTGCTGCAACACCCCTCCTACTTTCGGTCACTGGTGGCTCTCCCCATCTGTTTTTACCGTTCCAACTTCAAAACCCGGAAACTTTTCAAAAAACCGTCCGTCATTTCGTTGATCCGGTATCTTTGAATCCACCCTGGAACACCTTCCGGCGCTGCAGTATCGCGATTCCGTTAGTTCCGGATAATAGAAAAAGTTGGCCCGGTCCCTCTTTTCTTCATCCAGGAAACTATCGGGCACATACCATCGAGGAAAGTTCCAGAATGCCCGACTCCGTACCTCGGGACAACCTCCCGAGGTATTTTCAATATCTGACCTTTCAGGAATCCCGGCCACCACCGAAAGAGAAAAAAGAGGAGAAAATAAAAACAACGAAGTTGAGCTCTGACCCTGATCTTCATCCAGCAATGGCATTTCTATCAGGACGTTGTCTCGGATACGGAAATAAAGTGGAATGGAGCGCCTGGAATTCCAGGCGTTTCTACGTGGCGAAGCTGATCGTTCGATCAGCTTTCCAGGTGGATACTGGACAGTGCCGGCTGCCGGAGGCTACATCTTCAATAACAACCGGATAATTGCGCCGGCAATTACAGCCCTCGAAATGGCTTTGGAACGTATGGAAGATACGAATTTACATCGGTACGCGAATATACCGGTAGGACCCCAGATGCAAATGTGTGTTTGGTCACCGTCTCTTTTGGCTCGAGGATTTTGGCATACTCCGAAACCATAAAACCACCGCATACGCGCATATTCAGCCTGGATTTGCTTATGAGCTTCATTGGCACTCTCCAACGGTATATTCCTCAACGCAACTCCACCACCACCAACCTCCAACCTCCGATCCAACCCCCAACCTCCCTTTCCCGACAAAATCCAGGGGAAGGGTTGATACCACCAGGGCTTTTCCGTTGCTTAGTACATTCCATACATCGACACACCTATAATAACGAGAACCCTAGTCGATTTGCGGTCTCCGATGTATCGCGTACTCTGCCGCGCTTCATTAGGGTCCGCAACGCCGACCAATCTCACAAAGGGCTTCAACCCTACCCACCCCCACTCCATCTCCGTGTTCACTCCGAGGTTCGAACCTCCCAACTCTGATTCACCGTTTACTTCGACCTTCAACCCGCTGAGGCTTCTGACCATTCGAATATGCTCAGCCAACGTGTTCAATGTGAGACGTTGCCAAAGGATTTATCACGAGGCGCTTTCCTTGATCTAGGATCCCTAATGAAAGACGAAGTTGGCGCTGATTGAGCCAGTACCACTTAGAATGTCAAATGAGACACTGATGCACGGAGAAAGTTTGTACTGGGTGGTCTAGTACCATTTAAAACGTATGAGGAGTAGTAAAAACGAAATGAATCATTTTTCCAATAGATGGCTTTAGTTATCCGTATCTCGGGTTGCATAATTCCGATCAGGTTTCAACAGATATCGTTAAAAAGATGAGATCTCGTCCTGAATCAACTTTTGCGACAGTATTAGGATTGTTTCACTCCAGAAATTAATGGACGTCTATTAACTAGACCTAATATTGGTTAAAAAAAAACATTCATTTCGATTTGCACCGATCTATCCACTGGTGCAAACCGAAATTACTTTTTTGCGAACCCAATAGAATCAAAAGCCAGTATTCGATTAAATTTTAACACCAGTTTAGCCAGTACCGCATATTCGGCATCATCAACCACTAAACTACCATTTAATCTTCTACTGGCTTAGCCAGTACCATTCAAAAAGCAACATCAACTCATCCCACACAAAAAACGTCAAAACTGGCTGTACCAGGACAATTCGGTGTCCTCGCACGTCCTATCCAAAACTGTTTCAGCCTTTCTCTCTCGTTTTTTCACGTTCGATCTTGCCCCAAACCCCAGCATACAAAATCGCCGATACCAACGTATCAAAAATTTCGAAAAACCGTTGAAAAATTTCACGAAGCTCGAAAGCTAACGAGCAGGAAGGTGGGACTTTGATCTCCATTTGGATTCGACAAATCGGATATTCCAATTGATGCGCGGGTTCTAATCTCCGCTTAACCGGATCGCAATATGAATTGGGCTTTCTACCCGACCCCCCGCTTTCCCCTTTCTCTTCCTCCGTCATCCCGACGGAGGGGAAGGTAAATTGAAGTTTTAATCGAGATAAGCGGCCCGTGGCAAATCGCGGTTGAGTATAAAGTTTCCGTGTGCACAAGCCCAGCCGTTCCGGCGGGGGTTGAAGGGGCTGAGGGGGTTGGGGGAGGGGGTGAATGAGAGATATTCGAAACTGCCACAAACCGCGAGCGTTCACGAATAAACATAAATTCATGTCGCATTATACGCGTCCGACAGTTCAGCAATAATTAGTAATTGTAATGGGTGATTCAAAACGATTCGTCCAATCGTACGGGCCACCGAGCGAGAACGGGTAGAACGAGACCACGCCTGATTACTTATCATTAATATTGCATTTGCGAATTAATGAACGACAAAGCCCAGAACTCTCGTCCATGTGGCCCGATACTGGCTCCATTGTAACGCGACCCTCCATCAGCCAACGGCTACGATCAGCCTCCTCCTCCTCCTCCTCCTCCTTCTCCTCCCCCCCCCCCCTCTTCTATCATCCCCTCTTGGGATCCTCGCTCGCTTCCTGTTTTGGGCTCGACTTGTCAGACCACCACCAATTGACGTGTTTAAAATCGATCCGGTTTGGGGCTCTGGGCTAACCCTCTTTCTATTTCTCTCTACGTACGTACTGGTCTCACAGTCCGTAATTCCGGTGACTAAATATGCAACCCCAAAACCCGGAGCTATACCCGAAAACAGACTGACTTATACGGACAACCGATTCCAATGAGTTCGTCATGAATAATCATACGATGTCATTGGCGTACTCTGATTCCCTAAAGGCACATCTCGTACTGTGGAGAACAAAAAAACTATCGACAATTGTTCATGGAATATGTATAAATTTAATATTAAAAATTAATTTAATTCTTGGATATTCGAGGATCGATTTGTTTCGATAGAATAATAATACTTGATTTTTTATCAGATTTTTTTTTGTGAAGGTTGGGAGTTAAAAAAACGAAAATATTCGATTGAATTTTTTTGTTGAATAAAAAATTTAATATTTGTAGATTGAATGAAAAAAAATATTCATGAGTAAATTAAACTATTAACTAAACTTTAATTAAACTAAAATTGCATATTGAATTTTAAACTAATTTGTGTATTGAATGAACAAAATTATTCATTAATAATAAAAATTATTTATTCATTACACTATTAATTTAAAATAATTTAGACAATTGATATATGAAATATGATGAATTTACTTAATAAAATATGATATATTACTCAATAAATATAATTTTTATTTGAAAATAATAATATTAAATATATTACTCAATGGATATTAAAAAATGATCAAAATTCTTCAAAATTCGAGGAACGATTGTTATTGATGTTATAATAATACGTGAATTATTTCTAATTTTTTTACTGGTTAAATTTTCAGTTACAAAAAAAAACTATTCGATTAATTTTTTTATTGAATAAAATAACGACGAAGTTTTGTTTTTAAAAAATAAGTTTTCGATTCAAAATCACGATATGAAAGAATACATTCCGTGACCCAAAAGCTATCTATGGAAATCTAAAAAAAGAAAAAAACGTACTTCGTCATTCGTCCTAGCAATGGAACGAAGAAAAATTAATCAGCGAGATGGCATGACCTGAGAAAAAAAAATGTACGAGTTTGCCTCGACGTACCGAAAATACGATTTGGGTTGCAGTCAGATGTTGTATACCAGCGTTCTATCTTTGTTTTCACCCTCTCCCCCTCTGCCACTGCATTTTGTCGATCATGATTGATTCTCGAAAAATGCCGTGGCAATTACGAATTTATTTTTTATTAAAACAACCTCCGATATAAAGTTGGCAAATTACGGATTTTTTTGGAAAAGAAATCGAATGTCTTTTTCCAATGAGAATTATCAGAAGAAAAATGGTCTATTCCGAATATAAAAATATATAAAAATAATATAAAAATATATATTTATATTATATGAATATAAAAAATAAAAAATAAATAAATATAAAAATAGAAAAAAACGGACAAACGCGATAATAAAATTTCAAAAACAAAACATTTCGAAAAAGCTTTTTTTATTAATACCGTCATCGAGAAAAAAATTGTAACTAAATCATGAAAATGGAGGGTTAAGATTTTGAAATTGATTTTTGATTGATTAAGTTAAATGTAAAAAATGATCATTGAAAATAAATGGTTTATTAGAATGGAATTACCGGATTGAAATAAATGGAATTACGACGATGGAATTATCAAAACGAAATGAATAGGCTTCTGAAAATCATGATATGAAATTATTTAATCAAATCTTTATCAAAAATCGATGAAATTCAATTTGGAAGAAAAAAAAAATTTTTTTTCGGAGTATTTCCCATTAGTAATTTAATTATCTTCGTTCTACTGCACCAATATTATTATTACATTTTTTTTCGGCTGGCTCAATTTTTTTCACAGATGCCTGTCAACAAAAAACTTTATTTTTGCAAAAATAAAAGCTCGGAACGCACTTTCGTATTTGATGCATCGGGGTATAAAAAAAAAAACGCGAGGCTAAAACTTGGGAACGTTAGCCCTTTGTCCTCGATGCATAAAAAATACATAAACGTTCACGCAGTTTGGCTGGAACAGCCAGTGAACAAAAGTCTTCGTGAATGCTGGATAAACACGAGAATCGAAGATTAAAATTTTTTTTTTTCATCCTTTTTTTATAACCTGAAAATGATTAACGCAGTTTTTTGTTTTTTTTTTTTTTCGTGTGCACGAACCTTGGATGTCGTTTCTCTCGAATTTCTATGGATCGCGGGAGGTTACTCACCTGGAAAATAAAAAAAATACGGAATTAGATAATCGATGTACTCTGCGATTTATTGCACGAGAAAACACGCTTGTAAATGGAATAATTATCAAAAGAAAAGAAACGAAAAATAGAGATAATTGATATTTATATAATTTCCAATTAATTTATTAAAAAATACTCGTCAATTAATAGTTTATAATTTACTAGTCACTGGTGACTAGTTTTGTTACTAATTATTATTAGTAAATTAATGACCAATTCAATTTATTTAATTAAACTAATGATTGTTAATAAATGGATTACATATTAATTATTATTATTAAATGTAGTAAATTACTATCATTAATTAATAAATGATTATTTATTTATTATTATTAATAAATGGATAAATGAAAGGATTATTAATAACTAGGATTATAATAAATGGATAATTTGTTTGATTCAACTAATTTCAAAATTTCTCGAAATAAATGAGCAGTTAAAAAAAAATAATCTCACTAAAATTAAACCTATTTATTAAATAAAACAACTAGCAAGTTTTCTTAACGAAAAAAAAATAAACATTCTGTGGTTTTCAATCAATTTAAATTCATTTAGTAAACGAATAATCATTAGTAAATTCGTTAATGAAATAATTGGTCCAAACAGTTACTAATCAACGATGAAGTAACCAATAAATTATAAACTATAAATTTACCAGTACTCACCGATCTACTAATTAATTAATTAATTCAATAATTAGAATTACCAAAAACTAAGTACCCTTGATTTAATCGTTACAATAATAACATCCAAATCATTATTAACCAACAAAACTCCCAAATAAAAAAGAAAAAAAAAAACATTAAATTGAAAAATAAAAATTCATTGTTATAAAATTATATAAAAAACAATGAGTCGTTATAAAATTACATAAGCAACAATGAATCGATCGATTCATAAATATCGTTTAATATTTAAAAACATCCTCAACGTAGTCAAATACATAAAAAATTCAGGGGGCGAAATATCCGAGGGCAAACATTTTTCCCGGAATAATGTAACCGCATCGTATCGTATCCTCACGATTCTCTTATACGAGTTAATCGAAGGGCTCGGTGAACCACGTTTTCAGGTCAGTCGATTCTTCCAATTTTTGCCGGTTTCGAATCTTTCGTATACCTTCTCACGAGGGGTTGGATGGCCTCGGAGGATTCGACCCTTCGAGGTCGGTCGTTGCAATTTAAAAAAAAAAAAAAATAAAAAAGTTGGCCACTCGCGAGCCTGCAAATTCAGTAGAAAAATGAACACTACGAAAATTCATATGTACCCATATATATATATATATACATATATATATATATATATATATATATATATATATATATATATATATGGTGAAAAATAAAATGTAAAAAAATAGATCGGAGTTTGGGGTTACAGATATAGGGATTTTTCGTGGTCTCAATTTTAGTCTTCATTTTTCCAATCCACCTCGTACCACTAGAAAGGACTATATTTGATTTTACAAGGGCGATCACGGTAGTACCGAAACTGCGGGACGATTTTCGTTTATACGGGCTGGATACGATCTCGGGCTTGTTCCCGTATTGGTTTTACGATTTTTACGACACTTTTACGTTTCATTATTGGCAAAAGTGGACTGCTTGGCGGTCCAACCGGAAAACGATCCTCCGATACTGTCACGGAAAATCGCGTCTGGTGGGCTCTCGACTCCCGGATATTATTTTCGATACTCCCACTCCGCGAGGATTTCTACAATCCGCAATTTCTTCTCGTAGATATATTTTTTTTTTTTTTTTGGTTTTTTTTTCGTTTATTAAACGTCGTTAATTTTTATCGAGGAAAATATGGTCGCTTGTGGTTACATGGAATAATTAAACTTTATGGAATTTTAAATAATTAAATAGTGAATTTAATTATTGAAAAGGAAATTGATTTTTTTTTTTAATTTTGGAATATAGTGATTGAGAATTATGTTCGTGAAAATTCAGTGTAATTTATCGAGAATGTACGACCGTAATTAATTTATTAATTAAATTGATTTATTAATACACTACTTTTGCGATTTACGCGCGAATCGATATTTCGAACGGAAATATGGTAATTATGGAGTTTGAAGAATTTTGTAGAATTTTAGGAGGGCCTTTCGTTTTTCAACGTGAATTTTTTTATTATGTTATATCGAGTGATATTCCATCGGGGGAACATGACATTTTCCATTATTTCCATAACTTATGGGGTTTTTAAATTTTTTAATAAAATATACATATAAAAAATAAATATTGAAACTTGTAATTAAAATATAAATATAAAAAAATAGTAAACGAAATTAATAAATAAAAATAAAAAATAATTATTCAAGAATAATTATTTTCTTACGATGAATATTAATATGCTTAAATTTATTGTATTTTTATTTTTTTATTTTAAGAATCAAGAAATTATAGATTTGTCGTTGAATCGTCAATATGGTAGTAAGTACTACCTTAATTAACAAATGGACATTTTTTGCTCCATTGAATATTCGAGTTTCATGTTTTATTGGATTTCTTCGATATAAGCTTTCATTTAACGACGGGATCTCAGTGACGTTAAATTAATATTCATTATCGTAAGGTCGAGAGTCTTTCTCTTTTTCAAGAAATTTGTCGAAACGGAGTCGAGCTTTATCGATATTGATGATATTCAGTCTGTGACATGCTTGCTCGAATAAAAAAAGCCCTTCGAGACACTGGAGGTTCCCTAACCTTTCCAAATCTTTAAAAAATGTATTCGTTCATTATTTCAGTCGTATTTCGTTCGATTCGAGTTGGACGATTATCTCAGTTTTGTTTCTCGAATTATCCGGCAATTTGCATTAATTATTATTTTTATTTTTAAGTCTTCTTTTATTTGTCAATTTTTCTTATTAAGGGGAAATGATTGATTAAATATTGAAATATACAGAACACGTGTATTATTTATTTTTAGTATTTGGTATTTTTTTTATGGCACAATAAAAACGAAATACTAAAAATAATGAACGAATACAGAAATACCGAAAACAATAATCGAATTTTGTTTTACCTAATTGACGAATTCACGTTCGATTTTTAATATTTTTATTAAAATTAATTAAGTTGAATTAAATTCGACTTTGTTTTATTTAATTGAAGAATTGTATTCCAGGTAATTATTCTATTCATTTTTTAAACAAATGTATAAATATATGCTAGATAATAAAATAAAATTAAATTAAATTAAATTAATTATATAAAATAAAATTGCATCAGAGAATCTTTTGTCTTAAAAAAACATAAATACTAAAAAATCCTTTGAAACATTACTCAACTTTATTGAAGAATTTTATCTGTTTTTATTATTCCATCTATTAATTATTTGAACAATCGTATATAATATAAACCACCACGATAAAATAAATTTAAAAAACCAACCAAAATAAAATAAAATAAAATAAAATAAAATTAAATTAAATCAAATAAAATTAAAACAAATTAAATTTAATTGAATTGTGCCAACAAACCATTATTTTTTCAAAACCACATTATTGATAAAAATCTTTAAATTCTTCCATATGTATATAAAAACGAATAAACGTTCTTCGAGGGTTCGTTAAAAGTGGTAAAACGTTTGTTGCAAGTGTACGATCGATTAATCTTTAAGTATTAAGAGAAAGGGCAAGTTCTGCAGATTCGCAAAAGAGGAAGTCTCATATATATATATATATCGTACTTGTGCGTACGTATAGAGGATGAAGAGAGGGTTTGCAGTCGGCGTGTGGTTGGTTGGTGTTCCCGGGCGTTTCTACCGATTGACTTTAATTACTGATCGGCACCGAGTGCGACTGACGTCCCTGTCGTAAATTAAGGGTGATTACGGTGCGAATGCGAGCGCTCGAGTAATTGTTGGGCCCGCTTCATCAGGGTTCTCATTTTCGTTTCCTCCGATCCTTGTCCTCTCTACTCTCGAGCTCACGACGGGAATAGACACCGGCTCAGGGATGTCCTTTTTCCAATTTTTTTTTTATTTTGTTTTTTTTTATTTTGTTTTTCTCCACTTAGACCCGTTTATATCGCAACACTGGATTAAAAAGGTTAGAACCCGCGTCGAACCCTCTCCCCCTTTATTTTATCTCGTCTTCGCAAAGTACAGAATTAAGGGATAAGAAATAAAGGATACCGAAAACATTTAAAAACATCGTTCGTTTATTAAGACTTATTTAAAATCCCACTTTTTTTTTGCTGGTTAAAATGTTCTTTAATTATTTTTTATTTGTGCATTTTTTATTTTTAAACGGTAAAATATTTTATAATTATTCTTAAATTATTCATATTATTAGCAGTTTTGTTTATTATTTTATTATTTATTTATTTTACTATTATTTTTGAAGGAATTTGGAACATTTTTATGAGGGAATTTTCAATTAATTTGATTTAAATAAAAACTCGTTTTTTTTTTATTATTATTATTATTAAACTTACTTTTCATTGCGCTAATAGACCGGATTTTTTAAATATTAATTTTTGAATGTATGTAATATTGATGAATTTTGTTAATCTTGATTTCAACATTTTTAATCTTCTTCATTATTTTGAAACTTTCAACGAATTTTATTAATTTCATTAAAATCCATTTGTTTATTTCTGAGATTAGAAATGTCAATAAAATCAATTTTTTTCAATTCATTTGGAATAATTTAAAATTTATCTACGATTAGTTACTATTGAATTCCTTCAACCCAATAGAGAAATTATTAAAACTAGTTTAAATAAATTACCTCAAAGATCAACTATTTTTGGAAGCCTTTAATAAATAATATTTTGTTGAATTAATTAAAACGTATTAGAAGTAGATTAAAAAAAACCTTAAAAAATCAACTGTTTTTGAGAAACCTTAAATAAATAATTCTTTTAAATACATTAAAACGTATTATTACTAGTTTAAATAAATAACCTCAAAAATTAACAGTTTTTAAGAAACCTTAAATAAATAATTCTTTTAAATACATTAAAACGTATTATCACTAGTTTAAATAAATAACCTAAAAAATTAACAGTTTTGAATATTTCTTAAATAAATAATTATTGAAAAAAAAATAAATAAATGTTAAAAAAAAAATAATAATAATAACACCAACTCATTTGCTCCGTTTTCTTCAACTGGGACCGAGTCTTCGCCCGAAAAAGGAGACGACGGAATTCGAGCATCGAATTAAAAAAAAAATGGAACGAAGGTTTTGAAGGATGAGTCTTCCTCGTGGAGATAATAAGATGCGTAGCATGTCTGGATCGAGAAAAGGCAGCCCCCGCTCGAACTCGTCTCAGTCGAAATCAGTATGCGTGACGGGCCTCAGGACCGTCATAATTAGCATTTAATTAATTGGACTAATGTGCGAAACACGTTAGTTTCTTCGGGGGGACACGCGATATGTGCTGAAGTAGAGATCGCGCTCGATGATGCGAGACGACTTTAACGTTTCGTGTCATTCCACCCTCGGGCGATATATCGACCATTTAATTTGTATATCGACGCGTACCTGTGCGTGCGCATAAATAAATATCACACCTGTGTTTACCGATTTATATACACGCGCTATTTTCGTGACAGCATCCAAACGTTCGTGATTCCGACAATCCAAATTTATCGATTTATTGCTCTTCGATTCAATCCTCCCTTTTTTATCGAATAAATAATACGAACAATAAATTTTACACTACGTAAATATTACTAAAAATATATTTTACTAAACATATATTTTGCGGGAAATAATTTTTACTAAATATCAGTTTTACTAATAATACATTTTAACAAACGTAAATCTTAATAAAAATTAATTTCACTAGATATACATCTTAATGAACATATATTTTAATAACAATTATCTGTGCTGAAAATAAATTAAATTAAACATCAATTTTACTGAAAATAAATTCTACTAATCATCAATTATACTAAAAATACATTTTACCAAACATCAATTTTGTTAGACGTAAATCTTACGAAAGATAAATTTTACTAGACGTAAATCTTACGAAAGATAAATTTTACTAGATATAAATCTTACTAAACATATATTTTAATAATAACAAACTGTGACTGAAAATAAATTTAACTATACATTAATATCACTGGAAATAAATTTCACCAAACAGAAATGTTAGAAAAAATAAATGTTACTAAACGGAAAATAAATCTTACGGAAAATATATTTTAAACCCAAACAATACAGTGCACAGGAAATAAATTTAACTAAGAACAATTTAACTGAACATAAATTTTACTAAAAAATAAAATTTTACTGAATACAAATTCTATAAAAAATAAATTTAGCCAAAAATAAATTTTCGAAAAATCAAAGTGTTTTCTGGGGATGAAAAAAGTAAGAGGAAAAATGTCTTCATACCGGATGGACAAAGTATTGACGAGAGAGTAAAATCATGAAGAGGAAATCGTTGAAAAGCAAATAGCGCGGGGACAAAAGCAAGCGGAGTAATTTCCACAATGACATAATCAGTCCTGCAGCTTTGAATTTATGTATGTGCGATCGGTAAACGTTTTCTCTCTGGCGCGATGCACACAATGCTCCATTGTCCTTGCTCTCGTGTTCTTTCACACGTACAAATGCGTTTCTCTCTCTCTCTCTCTCTTGCTCGAATACTCCGCCCCAGTAGCAAAGAATCGAATTTCCTCTCAGACCGATAAATTTCGAATCGTCCAAGTAAATTTTAAGTTATTTAAATTTTAAAGTGAATTTTGTAATTTAAAAAGAAATGTTATTTTATTTTAGTCAATTTCGATTTTTATTCCAATTTTTTAATTTATCGTTTGCATAAAAATCGTAAACAATGTAAAACTGATTTGTTTAAAAAATCATTAGTGAATGTGAAACATTCACGAAATAATAAGAAAATCGAATGAATAAACAAAAATACGAAAAAAGCAATAAAAATAAATCGACAATAATTTCGTAATAATATAAAAATAAAATAATTAATATTAATTCTTCAATGAAATCAAAATTGTCGAACGAGCCGTTTCTGTTTCTCAAATACTCGATCCCTGTATCACAGAATCGAATTTTCTCTAGGACCAATAAATGTTGAATCGTCCAAGTAAATTTTAAAGGATTTCAATATTAATCTCAATTGTTTAATTACAATAAAACGTCATTTTATTTTATTCATATTTCTTATTAATTCCAATTTTCATATTTAATTTTCGTATGCTTTTAAAAAATCTTAAAGAATGTAAAACTAATTTGTTTAAAAAATATTAGTAAATAATATTCACAAAATAATAAAAAAATCGAATGAATGAATAAAAAATACTATAAACTCGAGAATAATTTCGCAATAAAAGTAAAATTAAACAAGGAATAATAATTCTTTAATAAAATGATGAAAAATGCCAACAAAATTATTTTTGAATATAGTAATTTAATAATTAAATTGAGAAAATCCAATGGTTATAAATTAATTAAATTATTAAATTACTTAATTGGCCATTCTCGTAATTCGAATGGAAATAAATGTTTTTTTTTTTAGATTTAGAGTGGAGAATGTAACTTCTCGAAGAGGATTGATCAAATTTCGTTTGAGTTGCTCGATTTTTCGAAATATCAAATTTGACTCGAACGTGAAATTTCCGGTGGGTTCACCTGGTTTCTTGGTTAGGCGATTTACTGAAAATTCATTCGCGCAAGGATATCCGTTATACCCGTGGGAGGAAGCCAAGTGAAAATCGATCAATCGACTGGAAGTCCTAAAATAACTCAGCCAGAATCGTTTGGCTGTTTCAAACCGATGGAGGACCGTTGGAACGCTTCGAAAAGTCGAGATTGTCTCTGGAATTGGGAGGACGAAGATCTTCACGATGATCGAGCACTCGGATTTCCGAGGTTGCGTCGTTTCACTCCTCTCCGATCCTTATATGCATCAATCAGCATTCGATCGCGAAATTTTTATCGAAATACTTTTCAACCCCTTAAAAAACGATTTTCATCAAAATCTGACAACCGTTATTTTGAATTTATAGCCAATAGGCTGAGCAGCAATTTTAATGGTTTTTTTAAACTTTAAAAATCAAAGAATTCCGGCGCAAAATTCTAGGTCAAATTTCACCCCCTTAAACCTCGATTTCCCAAAATTGCTGAAACCTGTCAAACGCAGTAAATATTCATTTTTGAGCAATATTTTCAATACGAACTTAAGTGGATTTAATTATACAAAGTAACTTTGTATATTTTAATCCCCTTAAGGGAAGAATTTCGTACAGTTCATTCTTAAGGAAATTTCTGGAATTTTTATATAAAGCTACATCCTCCATTCAACCAAAAATCAAACCCAAACATCCTCCATTTGACCCCTCTTAAGGAAATAATTTTTTAGAATTCTTTTCTATACTAATTGATTTCGCTAAAAAACGTTCTGTCGAAATTTCTCGCAAGATCTAACGTACCACAAATTTTCTTGAATTTTGGGAATTTGTTATATCGATACAGGAATACTTCGAGTCACGTGTTTTTCTGTCTTTCTCCCTCTCTCTCGTTTTCGGCTTTTTGTATTAATTTAGCATTAATTTTGTGCTATTTTGTATTATTTTTCATAATTTTTATTATTTAGTATTTTATTTTTAATATTTTGTATTATTTTATTTTTTTTTAAATTATTTTTTCATAATTTAGTATTATTTTGTATATTATTTTTTTTATTTTTTTATTTTTATATCTCTCTCTTTCTTTCAAAGCGAACAGAAGCGAAGTGCACCATCGATACGAGAGCATCGAGGAGTCTACCTGAATGCACTTTCGTGAGTACGCGATAGGCAAAAAGTCGTCTACGAGGAAATTCCCTCGTCCTTTTCCGATTCGCTCTTCCTCACATTTACGTACACTCTTTCAATCTCCGTGCGCACGCGCGAGTACCCTCGTACACACTGCCGATCTTATTTGCGTGAAAGGAAAAAGCCATCGTCACTTTTCTCAAGAGCCCACACGCGCGCTGTTCTACAGGGTGTCCCTGGGCAATAGACAACTCGAGAACGAAGAAGCGAACGGAAAAATCCTGAGACACGTATCGAATTGATTCGAACGAGAAGCAAACTGGCTAGATAATCTTTTTATTTATCGAACTTTTTCAAGGTCATTTCAAGGTCAACTCGTTTTTTTCAATGGAGACCTTTGAATATTCTCATCACGTTGGATTCCAGGGTTAAAGCCAAGTACGTTTTATTAAAATCATTTTTTTACCCTACCATTTTTTACTTCAAGAATTGCAAAAATAGATGTAAGATGAGTAAAAAAAAATTAAAAGGAATCTTATTATTATGAAACAAAAGTCTTTTGGAATTGAGTATCAATATGTTTCAGTAAAATTTCGTTTCACGGGAAAAAAATTCGAAAAATCTTTTACGAAATATTTTTCGAATGACCCTTTCGACAGTTTTACCCTTTTTTTTCGAAAAACGATGATTGCACGAAAAAAACGTTTCCAACAAAAGAGACGTATCTCTCTCCGTAGAACAAAATTCCATGATGAAAAATAGGAGTCTCCATTGAAAAAACCGAGTCGCCCTTGAAAAGACCTTGAAAAAATTTTCTGAAAAAAAACTTTGCCAGGTTCATTCGTTCCTCGTTCGATACCGTTACCAAGGAAGCTTGAAATTTTTCCATACCTTTAACCGTTCTCGAGCTACGATGCTTCGAATCTGGAAGGACACCCGGTATATACGCGTCTTCACAGGGCGTGCACGGTCTCGAGGTTTTTGCAAAGTATGCTTGGATCGAACGAACTTAGGTATCAAAAGTGCTCGGTGCGGAAACTGCTATGGCGGATAAAAAAGAGGCGAAGGGGTGGGGGGAAAGACGAGGTTCACTCGATAAACGACCCACCATGAAATTTCTGGGTGAGCTCTGATAAACGTTCCCGGTTGTCGAACCCGAGGGAAGATGGGATCGTACCGGGGAACAACCGGAAGGAGACGAAGAGCCTCGACGTTTGCTGTCCTCGTAAGGTTCAGAAACGAACGGAAAAAAAACAAAACAAAAAAAGATGAGGAAGGGCAAAGTGGAAAAGTGCCGCGATAGGGCGGACACGTACGAGTTCAGCGGTAGGAACTGGGTAAAAAAAAAAAACGTTTAACGAGCTTCCGGGTCTTCGATGGCATTCGGGATGACAAAAATTACTTGGAGACTCAAGGTCATCAATGACGAGTCCTAAAATGGACAATTAATAATTAATTAATGATTTTTGTTTTCATACATATTTTCGATTTTTTTCTCTCACTTTTGTTCCCATCATAACGTAGTTTTAAATTATAATAAATCAAAATTAGAATAAACATTGAAATTAATTAAAAATTAAACTTGAAATAACATTAGAGCTGTTAAAGTATTATTTATTAAAATAAAATTCGAGAGAAATTAAGAAATTAAAATAAATGTTACTTGTATTTTTCAATATAAATAAAAAAAATACAAATAAGGTGAATAAATTATAATTTTGAAACTTTTCAAGAATTAATATTTTTCAATCAGCACTTAATAAAGTAAATCAGTAAATGATATTTGAAAATCGATGGATTATCAATCAAGGAAATTAATTACAAAAACAAATCAACATATAATTCAGTAAAAAAAATATTGACTATAAAATATAATCTGACGCTTAAGCTTTCACTTGGAAAGCTTAAATTAAAAAACGTATCTTCAATTATAAACATTTTACAACATTTCCCCGCTTGATAACAATCGTGATTTCAATAATTGAATCAACCTCCATTAATATCAAACTCAAAACTTTCAATAGTTCAAAATAACAATAATTAATTTTTAAAAATCATAACGACCACTGACCAAACCCAAACAAACCCAAACCAAAGTTCATCACCGTTTTACCGTTATTATTTCCATCAGATAAAAAAATTCGTTATTTCCATTCTAATACGATTAAATTGAATAACCAATTCCCCGGAGAACTTTTCATTGTGGAGGAACGACGTGTCGGGAATATCGAGTTAATTCTTTTAGCCGTGAGTAAGGTACTACGTTGATACAACTCTCATTTCCGGTATTGATCCAGGGAGGATTTAGGAGGGACAGCCGAGATGCAGACGAGAGCAGATTTTCCACAACACCACGGGAGGGAAAGTGGGAGGGGGGGGGGGGTGAAGAGGCCGGAGTGAATACATGTATAGAGGGAGACTGCTACCGGGTTTCGGTATAACAGACTTTTTTGCATCGCCAACGGCAGCGGGGCATCCTCGTATGCACACATACGAGGATGTATATAAATATCGTAGAAACGTCCGAGAAGAGAAGCGGGAGCTTCGGATACACCTTATTGTGGAGGAGCGAGAGGGAAACGAAGAGAGGAAAAGGAATGAGCAAAGGTTTCAGAGAGGAAGCTGAGGTTCGTGTCCCCCCCTCTCCTCTGCCCTTCATCCTCCCTATTTTTCTCTTTTTCCCTCTCTTTCCCTCTCTTTCTTCTTTTTGCTCTCTTTCCCTCTCCCTCCCTGGCGTTGGAGCACACACGAGCGAGCTGTACGCAGTATGTGCCCCAGAGAGAGGCCTGAAGAAGAAGAGACACACCAGGCATGTTTGCCGACAGCAAATAAACGAAAATAAAGTGACGCTGCAGGAGAGAAAGAGAGAGAGAGAGGGTGAGAGAGAGTGAGAGGATTCTGCAAGCATGGGGCATTGCAGTTGAAATCGATGCAGTAGTTGGAGCGTTCATTGACGGAATTATACAACTTTCAATTGGCAGCTTTCATTATTTGTCAAACTTTAAATAAACAATAAATCTAAGATTTAGTGGTTTTTTTTGTCACGTGATGAAATTGATAAATATTTGGTTTAGTTGATCCTATAAACTAAAGATTTATTGTTTTTTTTTTAACCCAACAAATCCAAGATTTATTGGTTTTTTTTCAGCCCAATAAACCCAAGATTTATTGGTTTTTTCCAACATAATAAACCCAAGATTTATTGGTTTTTTCCAACATAATAAACCCAAGATTTATTGGGTTTTTCCAATCCAATAAACCCAAGCTTTATTCGGATTTTTTTCAACCTAAGGAACCCAAGATTTATTGTTTTTTTTAACCCAAAAAATCCAAGATTTATTGGGTTTTTTTCAGCCCAAAAAACCCAAGATTTATTGGTTTTTTCCAACCCAATAAACCCAATATTTATTGGTTTTTTCCAACCCAATAAACCCAAGATTTATTCGGATTTTTTTAAACCCCACAAACCCAAGATTTATTTATTTTTTCAACCCAATCAACCTAAAGTTTATTGGGCTTTTTTCAATCCAATAAACGCATAATTTGTTCGGTTTCTTTTCCAACCCAATAAACCGATGATTTTTTAGTTTTCTCCCCAACCCAATAGACTTACTGAATTTTTTTCCCAACCCAATAGACTTACTGAATTTTTTTCCCAACCCAATAGACTTATTGGGTTTTTTTAACAAACCCAAGCTTTATCAGGATTTTCCCAACTGAAGCACACTTTTATAACAAAGCAAACCCAAACAAACCCAACAATTCATAAACACACACCAGTTGCTCGCGTTGAATCAAATAACCGTCGAGATCCAGTGAAGCTCCAGGAGGATCGAAGGTGTCACTTTCTTGATTATCCTGAAAGAGCGTGATCGAGATGATCACCCCTGTGCTGGCTCATTGATTCGGCAAAGTCCGTGAAGAGTAGTGGAGAATACTCGATCAAGAGCATTCCAGGCGGAAAGCCTCGTACACACATCTCACTCGTTGCTGATATCCCGAGCTTGCTCGAACCTGCGGAGCTCCGAAATATCGTGCACGCGGAAGGTGGAACCTTGGTCCCTCTTCTCGCGAGGTCTCAGAGGCTTCCACTTTAACTTATACGAGTCAGGGCTTTGGACTTAATCTGGGAGACAGATTTACACCCACGAAGCGAGGCGCACCAAGAAAATGGTGCATCCAACGTGGCGGGATAAAAAGGGTGAACTGGAGAACCTGAACAACAAAAAGGCCAACTTGGTGAACGTGAAGAACAAAAAGGCCAACTTGGAGAACCTGGAGAACAAAAAGACCAACTTGATGAACGTCGAGAAGAAAAAGGCTTACTTGAAGAACGTGGAGAACGAGAAGACCAGCTGGAAAACGTGGGAAACAAAAAGGCCATGTTGGTGAAGGTGAAGAACAAAAAAGCCAAATTGGAGGACATGGGGAACAGGAGATGGGACAGGATAATCTTGAGAAAACCTGGAGAACGTGGAGACAAACTGGGGAATGCGGAAAACAAGAAAGGGAACTGGGGAATCTGGAGAACCTGGAGAACCTGGAGAACAAGAAAGAGACCTGGAAAACCTGGAGAACAAGAAAGAGGCCTGGAGAACCTAGAGAATAAGAAAGAAACCTAGAGAATCTAAAGAATAACAAAAAGCCCTGGAGAACCTGGAGAACCTGCAGCACCTGGAGAACAACAAAAAGCCACGAAGAACCTGGAGAACAACAGAAATCCCTGGAGAACCTAGAGAACAAGAAAGAAAATTGAAAAACCGGGATAATACGAAAAAGCAAACTGGAAAACTTGAGAATCTGAAGAGCAAATACGAAAACTATAAATCCCAGAAAAATGGGACATTGGACTCGCGAGAAAAAAAAACGCTCACGGGAAAACCTGGAGAACAATAAAAAGAACCTGAGAACCTGGAGAACGAGAAAGCGAATTGGAGAATGTAGAAAAAAAAGGGAACCAGAGTGTACCTGAAGAGGGAACGAAGAAAACGAGAGAACCGGTGGAAGATGAAGGAAGTCATTTAAATCTGTAGATAAATCGGAACGTATCAAGTCACGAAGATGAGAAGTGCATAGAAGGAGCTAAAAGGAGAAATCGGTGAAGGCCTCGGTTTAACGGTGAGCTTAAACTCGCGAATGACGTTGTTTTGTTTATTTATTCGGCTCGGTTCTTATTCCGGTACCTGTTCGGTAGTGGATGGAAGCAGTAAAACGATCTCGGGAAGCGCGCTCGGGACTATACTCGGTAACGCCGATTTACACTACGGGCAATTAATTACCGGCTTATACGAGGAAGGACTCTTCTCGGTCGGAGCCTCCAACGGAGATTACGGACACTCGTTATTTCTTCTATGCACAGTTTATATTTTATATTATACGAGGGCCCGAGGTTTCTGAGAGTGTATATTATTATTACGTACTGCTGGAACGAATACCAACTCGGTTTATTGCACCATGTGAATTATAACCGGCGCTGCCGTAACCTCGTACCCTCCGGATGAAGACTTTAAGCTCCCGGTAGATATCCCGGCCACGTGTCACGCATCGATTGACCGGGAGAATAAAGAAGCCCCGGGAGAAGGAATCTCATCGGGTTGAAGAGGATATTGAGAGAAAATGGGCACCAGCTGGCGTTGGATAATCTTTCGATGATTGCGAATAGAAGTTCTTCGATTTACGACATCGGACTGGAGAAAGTGGACTTGTGGATGATTTTCCAAAATGGACAACTTGGGAATGGATTGGACAAGCTGAAGAGCATGGCTGATGAGCCGATAGCTTCCGGTTGGTCATATCGATCCGTCGAAGTCTCCAATTGAAGACCGTTCGTTTCGGTATAATCTAGGCACTTTCCAACCCAAACAAATCTAAATAAGCAAACCCAAAGAAGAATTGCTGATCATCCGGTAGCTTCCGGTTGATAATAATCGATCCTCGTCTCAAATTCAGGAGCCTTCGTTTTGGGATCATCTAGGAACTTTCGGTTCACCGAGGATCCTGGCAAAGTGTGGAGGAGGCTCTCGCTGAACCGGCAGAAACGACCGGAGCGTGTTCGCCATCATCGTCCAGCGGTTCGATGTTTGTTCGCAAAAAGCCATAGCTGTTTTACGGAAGTGATGGAGTGAGAGATCTAGGAGGAGGTTCGAGGACCCGGAAAACCACCGAATACACACTGACGCGATTCAGCCAAATGTAGGAGGGTAGGGGAGGATGGTGGAGGAACGTTGAAAACGACGATTGTTCCATCCCCACACCGATATCCTCCACTTTCCGTGTTCCCTTCACATCCTGAGCAACTACTTCCACGTGGAAGCAAAACCGTAGAACTACCTCGCGGGTAACGTGATTAATGGCGTCCGAGAGCCCGTGCAGCCCCAACGGTTCCTTTTTATCGGTCCACCCTTCTTTGTTCAACTATGGCAGGTCCATTCCGCCCAAGAGACCCTCGAGCAGATGGCCTCTCTCGACGGTAAACGTTATCCATGCCTCATAGCGTTGAAGCTCCAGGAAGAGACTTTCCGTTTTCGTGTCATCGAACACCGAAGGTCGTTTCGTCGCCTGGACCAACCGCCATCAAAGCTAGCCTCCGGCACTCGATGGCGTCGATCCGAATGGAACCGGAAATGGCACTTTGACGTTTTGTAATAGGTGGTTCTTGATGGTTCTGGTACAAGTGCCATTTCTGGTAAAAAAGACATATCTAGTAAAAGTGCCATTCCTGATGAAAGTCCCATTTCTTGTTCTGGTAAAAGTGACTGTACAGAGTGATGGATACAAAGCGGTTGCTTGCTATTGGGTCCACTAGCTATTCGACCCGCAAACATCACTTTCTAATGGGCCCACTAGCTATTCGACCCACAAATATCTATCCCTTTTATTCTCTCTCTCTCTTCCATCCCGAAAAACCTACAAATTTATATAAATAATTCGAACAAAGTAGAGAAAAAGTACAGGGTTTCCAGGGTGTGTGGAAAGTGTAATAATTTGTTCGATAAGTACAGAGTGAACTGTTATTCCCTCGGGAGGAATCGTTTCTTAGTCGAGAGCTGGTGCTCCCATGTTCTCTCCTATCTTTTGGTTCTGATATACCTCGAGGGTGGCGCCACTCCTGCGGTCTCCTCTCTCTCTCTCTCTCTCTCTCCCTCTCTTCTCTTTCTCTTCCTCTTTCGCTTCCTCCCTCTTTCTACTCTCTCATCTAATACCACTTCATCTCGTACCTACGAGGTATACGTACTTGCCTACGTTCCAGGGTACTCCTTGAATTTCATATCTCAGTACGTAAACTAGACGCTCGACCGTGGCGGATACTAACGAGGACTTTACGTACTCTCGCGAGCGCCACGTGCCAGAATGCCTAGCTGGCATGTGCTTACACGTAAAGGCACACACCAGGATGAGTCATGTTAGGGTACTCGCAAAGTCAGCCGCATCAGGATAGGCTATCTTCTTTCCCCCTCCCCCTCCTTTTCTCCCCCTAGATTCCCTCTCGGCATCATTCCAAAGTACACGTGGCCGGACTAGATATGTGCACGCAATCCACCCAGTCAGGAATGAGGTGAACACACCACCCGGCTAGACCTCGCTCCAGTACTTTCACGAATAATTGAGGAAATCTCAAAATTATACTCGCCCGGTAGAGTTACCATGCGAAATGACGGTACATTATGGAAAACGCTGGTAATCCAGGCCCGTAGATTCAGGGACCACCGGTGGAAGAAATTTTACTAGCCCGGATACTAGTCGAGTGCTGCACAACTCTACGAGTACCATCAAGCATGAAACTTGAAATGGTAACCTTTGAGGAATCACTGCTGGAGAGAAGAAAGCCGAGAGCTGAATACTTGGCAGGGACCATCAAGTACCATTGAGTACGTAACTCAATGATAACGAACTAAGAATATCGGCAAAGGTAGGTAGTGCCAGTCAAAAGCGGTTTCTGACGTTGAGGAGTACCATGAAGTACTTTTAAGTACGAAACTAGACGGTGACCGGTCAGGGATAACTGTCAAAAGTCGTGGTAACTGGCAGAAGCTATTTGGAATTAATTGGGTTCAAGTAATTGGATCCTATCAAGTATCTTTCGGGACAAAAGTCAAGTTACCGTTTATTGGCAACTATCGAGTTATAATTTCTTGGTCATTGTCAAGTTACCATTTCTTGTCAACTGTCAAGTTACCATTTCTCTTTCCTAACCGCCAAATAACAATTTCTTCGTTTTGGACAGACAGCATCAAGAACCAGGCATTCCAAAAACCTTGAAAGTTCCATTTCTAGCAAAAGACGGTCACCATCGGCTCCACCTTTCAATAAGCCAACCAGCGCTCCTTCAAAAAGCCAATGCAACGATTTGGGTCACCACCGGTGCTACCACTTTCCCGTTTGTCAGTCGCGACGAAAATCTCCGGGCAGATGCGAATGGAAGAGACCCAATGGATTCTTTCGTACATTGGGAAAAAAAGAAACCTCGTTTCCGGTCCTCCTTACTAGAGGTATTTGAGCGTGTTATCATCACTGTGACATATGCAACCGCCTGGAGCGGGACAACCAAAAACTCTGGTACATCGCCATCTCCGTGGAGTTTTGTTTACTGCAGAAGAGAGCGAGATAAAGAGAGAAAAGCCCCAACTATCGCGGAGACCTCAGGCAGGAGAGTACATATACCCAGCGTTGTTCAACTGTTTCCAGGCGAATGGAATATTTTCTCCATTTTCGTCGTAAGTTCCAAAACCGGGGAGAGTCAGAGCCTCCGACCGCAGATTTTACTCCGACACACATACGGGAACGTGGGCACTTCAGCTTGGATTTCGTTGGAAGATGTCGCGAAAATAAACCGCCGGAAGCCTCCCCCCCGCCCTCGTGTCTCCAACCCCTTCTTCGTTCCAGGAACACGTGACACACGGACCGGAAAGACCGTGAAAAAGTGCCGAAAGAGAAACGCCCTCCGGGCTCACTTCGGTGGATTAGGGCAAGTTTTCACGTTACAAATATGCATGGCCAAAGTGGATTTTCCAATGAGGAAGAATCACCGAAAATCGGGATTGGATGGGAAACGTGTGGATATCAGATAAAGCCGCAAACGTGCCTTCAAGCAACTCCGTGATTGAGAAAAAGAAAAGAACTTCATGTTGACGCAAGAGATCAAACGGAGTCGTTTCTTAGTGACTTTGAACAAACCCAAACAAACCCAAACAAACGCAGTTATGACCGTTTCCATCAGCCATCTTTGCCAGCCTCAACGCCTCGTTTTATTGACGAGTTTCCCGCAGAAGACCAAACGCAGTCATTTTTCAGTGGCTCCGAACGAACCCAAACAAACCCAAACAAACGCAGCCATGACCTTTCCTAATCAGCCATCTTTTCCAGCCTCAACGCCTCGTTTTATTGACGAGTTTCCTGCAGAAGACCAAACGCAGTCATTTTTCAGTGACTCCGAACGAACCCAAACAAACCCAAACAAACCTAAACAAGCCCAAACAAACGCAGCCATGACCTTTCCTAATCAGCCATCTTTGCCAGCCTCAACACCTCGTTTTATTGACGAAATTCTTTTCTTCATCCGAATTATCATAATAGCCTCATGACTATGCAGCAAAATCTCCATCGAAGTTTTTAGAAAGGAGTAAGCAGAAGGGACCAAGAAGAAGACAAATAGCAGATGAGAGAGATGGAAGATGCCAGGACCCCGAGACATTCGAAGGGTCGTTCGAATCGAGTTCACCACCCTTGCAAACTTGCCTATCCACTTTCATTGGCGTAGTCATGAGACAAGAGTGTGCGAAATTAAAAAAAAATCGATTAATCATTATTGAATAATTGAATCATTAATTTAATGCTAATTTTAGTAAAATGAATGTTTAATTATTCGATGAAAAACTGCCATTTCTAAAATCCCCAAACCTCAATACCCCAAAATTTCAACATTTTTGCCATTTTTAAATATCGTTAAATAATTACCAAGTAATACCTAAATTGAGTGGACGAAAATTTGTTTAATTGAATAAATAATTAATATTTAATATTCAAAAATGATTTTAAAAAAAATCAGTTTTATCGGATCCCTAGAAAACCCTAGAAACCCTAGGAAAAAAATTACGGTTACGCCAATGGTTTCGATTTCCTCTCTTACATCGAGCCCAGAGATGGCACGAAAAGGGTGGGTCTCTCCTGCCATTCGTCAAAACCTCTCGTGGTTTCTCCGAGGAAGATTCCGATTCCTGATGCTGGGAGGTTTGCCCAAGCCCTTTTAGTCCATTTCTAGGGAGTACGACTATATCAGTGGTGATTTCCTCGTCTCTGATTCTCGTAGGATCCGAGACAACCGAGTTTTCGAATGTAGATGTATCATCGGATATGGGTGAAGTCACCTGGCTTGGAAAAACCTGGGAATGGGCCAATCCACGGTTTTGCCTTTGTGCCATTATCCCAACTTCCTATTTTCCCTTGGTCATGGACAAGTCTGCTTTCCAGTTTGTTAGATGATGAACAAAAGGATTCGGACAACCAAGAGTGGTCGAAATCGTTACAGAGCATGGTCAAAAGCAGATAGAACCGTTTGTTTGGGTTTGTTTGGGTTGTTAGGAAATGTGGTGAAAAATGGTGAAAAGTCACCACAGTTACTTGAAAGACGAAAAAAATGTTGCAGCAACTGGTAACTGATTTCAGAAATCCATCAGCCTAATGATGATTAACTTTGATTGGATATGATTTTTCTAATTGGATTTATGGAATGACGAACACGCTTGAAACATTCTCTATAGCATATAAGAAGCTCACCCTACGACCTTTTGAAATTTCGTCTTTTTTGAAATTCTGGAAAAGTGGCCGGGCTATTCGAACATTCTTTTTGTTTTTGTTTTAAAAGTATTAAAAGGGTCTATTTAATCGAAAATTTTCAGCTGATTACGAATATCAACGAATTTTCGTCGAAAGCACTGCACACAGCTAAAAAAATCGTGATTTTAGAAGTTTTTTATCATTTTTTCATAGAAATTTTGGGTTTTCGGGGAAATTGATAGTAGATTCGTATTCGGGGGATCAAATTACATCGTAAAGGACCTATAAAAAAAATATTAAAAATCAAAAAAAATTTTCGATTTTTGGGCAAAATACGTTTTTTCACTAAATCATC
>JAPYZI010001552.1:0-15615 GCA_030523105.1 Ophioninae sp. A BG-2022a
TTTCGGTTTTTTTTGGGTTTGTTTGGGTTTGTTTGGGTTTTTTTGGGTTTGTTTGGGTTTTTTTTGGGTTTGTTTGGGTTTTTTTGGGTTTTTTTTGTTTTTTTTGGGGTTTTTTTGGGTTTTTTTTGGGTTTGCTTGGGTTTTTTTTTGGCTCGTTTGGGTTATTGCGATCCTTCGATGGTGAAGGCCAATGCGCATGTGCACCTGCATTGAGCCACATATAAATTAATACGGGATCTGGGTTCTCGTCGTTCGAGTTTTCGTAGTGAGAGAATACGCGCGGGAGTACGAGTAGCTGGGACCAAGGTTATCCATCTATAAACATACACACGGAAAAGTGATTCTCACACCGGAGTTGCGGTTTTGGTCATCGCGGCTTCGCGAGCCTCGGGAATACGTGTTAATCGAATGAAAATCTATATCGATGAATATTCACTTGCGTTATATAATAAACATCGTGATTTTTATTTTTATCATTTTTTTTTTATTCCTCCGAATATCAATGTTGCTGATTTGACCGTTGTTTCAGGGAAGATTCTTCGAGTTTGTTTGGGTTTGTTTGGGTTGACTCTTGTGAAACCCCGGTTTCACGATCTTCATTAAATTATTATTTAAACAATTTTTTTAAATCACTTCGGTCTTATTTCGTAGCGTGAAAAAAAATGTTGATTCGTTAAAATTTCATTTTGTTTGGGTTCGTTTGGGTTTGTTTCGATTCTCGAATAATTATTTTCATCTGAATATCATTATGCTTAAATGTATCCTATTTTCATATCTCCAGACTGACAAAAAATATAGATTTACTATTGCTTAATAAATCCGCTAAAATTAATTCTTAAAAAAAAAAAACCTTTTAAAAAAATCCCCAATAAAAATTCTTAAAAAAAATCTTTATAAAATCCGTCCAAAAAAAAAAAAATCAAAATAATTTTCACAAAACCCTTAAAATCCAATCCTTAAAAAAATAAAAACAAAAAAAGAAAAAAAAAGAACGCGAATTCGTCAAAAAGCAGATGCGAAAAAATTTGATCGCGTTTGAAAAGAAGAACCGAGTGAACGTTTCGAAAGAATTATAAGTAATCCTTCGACCGAATAATCCCAATCGAATATATCGAATTGTTTTAATCGAGCAATTATTTTCAACGGTTATTTTCAACCTCCTATCGTCGATTATTCGTGCTGCCCTCTTTTTCTTCGGCAAACGGGGCAACTCTAAATCCAAGGTCGACTTCCCCCACAACCCCCCCCCCCCCCCCTCCATCGCCCTACCGGCAACCTCGGCAACCTTCTAACTTTATCGTAATTTATTTGGCAGAACGCGCGTGCGCACGCGCGATATATCCGTCTGCAAACACGCGAATACAAATTGATAAAGAAAAAAAAAAAATTTAAAAAAAAAAGAAAATAAATAAAAAAAATAAAAATAAAAAAATCGGGAGTTCGTCGAGTGCACCTGGCACCTCGGAGAAGGCCTTTACCGTCCAAAGGACGAGAAAAGGTTAACAGGACTCGAAGATATTCCGTTTACATTCTTGGGACCAACGTGAAGAAGGAAACTGGTTTCACTCTCGGTATTTAAGAGGAGACGAGCGAAGATGGTACACAGACGAGTCTCGACCACGCGGGGGCTCGACGAGATATCCTCTCGAAGGAGACGAAACGAATTGCGAACGAGCCGCTACGATATTCGCAGGATCCAATCGGATCCAAGCAGGATCCAAATTGATTTATTTATTTAGAATATTTTTATTTACATTGATTTATTTATTTAGAATATTTTTATTTACATTGATTTATTTATTTAGAATATTTTTATTTACATTGATTTATTTATTTAGAATATTTTTAGTTACATTGATTTATTTATTCAGAATATTTTTATTTACATTGATTTATTTATTCAGAATATATTTATTTACATTGATTTATTTATTTAGAATATATTTGTTTACATTGATTGATTTATTTAGAATATTTTTATTTACATTGATTTGTTTATTTAGAATATATTTATTTACATTGATTTGTTTATTTAGAATATATTTATTTACATTGATTTATTTATTTAGAAGATTTTTATTTACATTGATTTGTTTATTCAGAATATATTTATTTACATTGATTTATTTATTTAGAATATTTTTATTTACATTGATCTATTTATTTACAATATTTTTATTTACATTGATTTATTTATTTACAATATTTTTATTTACATTGATTTATTTATTTAGAATATATTGATTTACATTGATTTGTTTATTCAGAATATATTTATTTACACTGATTTATTTATATAGATTATATTTATATATAATGAACCAAAACAAACCCAAACGATCCAAAAGTCGAAAAAAGACCAACCCAAACAAATCCAAACGAACCCAAACAAAGTTCCATCCAGACTCGAGTTATTTCCAGTGAAGAGTCGAAGAAAAGGGACGCGTTAAAAAACGCGATGATTGTTGAATGAGATTTGAATGATTCGATAGACGCGCTTGATTGCGTGACGCAGTTAGGAAATAGTACTCTCCCGAAAAAAAAAAAAACAAAACCAAAAAAAACAAGAAAACAAGAAAAGCAGGATGAGGTCTGGAGTTTCTGGCGGAGTCTATATCAGAATAAAGCGCGGTTGGCCAAGATTTTTCATTATTCTCTGAACGAAAAGGAAAAGGAGGGGGAACGAACGAGGAGGAAGGAAGAATCGAGTGGGGCGAGTGTACGAAAATAAGATGTACGGAAGGTGCAGCTGCGCACGCCAGTTCGGAATAAGAAAAAAAAACAAAAAAAAAAAAAAAACAAAGAACGAAAGAAAGAAGGAATTGGATGACCGTCGACCGGATCACGTGATTCAGCCATACGTTTTTCATTGACAATGCCCGGGACGAACGGATTGTCCGAGAGCCGTCGTTTCAAAAGCGTCTCGAAAATCGGACCATGAATCGTTCCTTTTTGTATTGTTTCGAATTTCGGTAGGTAATCGTTCGTTCCCCGGATATCCACCGGGATTTTTGTGGTGTTCCGTATAACTGATTGGCGTAAGCCACGATCGGTCGATTTTCGTTTTTTTTATAATTAATTTTATTATTATTTATTAATAATAATAATTAAACTTTAATATTTAAACTTTAATTATTAAAATTAAATTTTTTTTTTTAATAATTATTTAATTAAAATTAATTTAAATTTTAATTAAAGTTTAAATTAAAATTAATTTAAACTTTAATTAAATTTTAAATATTTAAACTTTAATTATTAATAAATAATAATTAAACTTTATTATTTATTAATAATTGAATTAAACAATTTAATAATTAAATAGAATAAATTAAATAATAATATTAATGTGAAATGAAATTCAATTTTGTCACACTCTCGAGTTTGAAATCGGAAAAAGGAAACCTGTTGTTTGGTACGGGACTGGAGTTTTTGTTTGAACCAGGATTAGGACCCTCCTCGTCTATTCTCTCGGTATGGCCTTGCCCTTGAATTTCAACGGTCGACACGAGACCGAGAACGTTTCTCGATGGCGTTTTAGCACGTCGATCGACAACCAATGAAGAGACGAGTGTTTTCAAATTTCCTGATAGTCACGATTTCCGATTTCAAACTCGAGAGTGTGACAAAATTTAATTTAATTACGTATTAACATTATTATTCAATTTATTCTATTTGATTATTAAATTATTTAATTCAATAGTTTAATAATAATAATTAATAAATAATATAAACGATATTATTATTTATTAACAATTTATTTATAACTTAAATAGATTATAAATAAATAATAATAATAATAGCAATAAACAAATAATACATAATAATTAAATACTACGTAATATTATGTAATAATTAATAAATAATAATAAACGATATTATTATTGATTAATCATTTATTTATAAACTAAATAAATACTAAATACATAATAATAATAATAATGATAATAATAATTTAATTATCAAGTTTGAATTATTTAATTTAATGAATAATTGACGTTATTCAATAGTAAAAAAGTTTCAATGATAATTAAACGATTATTAATTATCAACCGATCGTCCATCCATCGGATTTCCGTGGTATCATTGAAGAGGAACGATGAAAGTCAACCTCGAAAAGCGTGAACTCGCTGGCGCGAGTAAATAAAAACAAAAAAAAAAAAAATGGTTAAGGGCGATAACGATCTCGAGTAACATCCGGTGATGGCGTGAGTCGCTGGAACCCGAGGGATCAATTATACGTCGGGAAAACGGATGGTCGTTATTTACGAAGGTGCATAAACGGACCTAGTATAAATTTATCCATTTTTTTCTTGTTTTTTTTTTCTTGTTTGTTTTTTTTTGTTTTTTTTTTGTTCTGGCAGGTGAGGCGTTCGGAAAGTGGGTCAGTAGGTGGAAACGGCGACAATAGCGTCGGGGGCTACGGAGCTGCGAGTGCCGGCTCGAGGTGTAGGGTAAGAGGTGCAACGACGTAGGTAAGGGAAGACTCTCCTGACATTGACCCATATCCTGAGGTTGCACTTGTTCGTTCCTCTTGTTATCACTGCGCTCGCTCTTCAATCCGCTTGCTTTTTTCCAACGAGGCTATCAACGTTCAGCCTCCTGACCAAAAACGAATTCCGAATTCCAATAATGTTGATCATTGGAAATCGAAATATCGATCGTTCGATGAAAAGAACGCTAAGTTGGAAGTTCAGCGAATGTACCAATCAATCGTTTTGGGTATTTGAACGGGTTTTATCAAACCCAAGAAAATCGAAACGACGATCTATTTATTATTGATATTAATTATTTATTATGATTTATTATTTATCATTCATAAAAATTAATATTTGTTAATATTTTTTGTTAATATTGATATTAATTATTTATTAAGGTTTGTTATTTGTAATTCATAAAAATTAATATTTGTTGATATTTTTTGTTAATATTGATATTAATTATTTATTAAGGTTTGTTATTTGTAATTCTTAAAAATTAATATTTGTTAATATTTTTTGATAATATTGATATTAATTATTTATTACGGTTTATTATTTATAATTCCTAAAATTAATATTTATTAATAGTATTTTTAATTAATATGCATATTAATTATTTATTACGATTTATTGTTTATAAATCATAAAATTAATATTTATTAATAGTATTTTTTTAATTAATATTAATATTAATTATTTATTACGGTTTGTTATTTATAATTCATAAAAATGAATATTCATTAATAATATTTTTTATTAATATTACGAATAATAATTGATAATATTGTTTGCACATTTTTGTATCAACGTTTTAACATTGTTATAATATCATTGATATTTTCTATTGAAATAAAAAACATTGTTTATAAATATTCGTTCAAACGAATTTCGGTAAATAATAAATAATCGGGGCTTTGAAATTTCGAAGCGGGTCAGAAAATTGGAACAGATGACACGGCCACGAGTGGATTAAACGAGCTGCCCTGGGCGTACGAAACGACGGGTTACATTTCCCAAGGTCAAAACTGAGCGAGAGCGCGCTCGGTGTTGCCCTTGCAGCCCTGACTCCAAACCCTCTTGCCCTGACCCACGACGAGTTCCAGGAATCCCCGGATTCATTTCAATTATCGATTTTACCAAATTCCGTGCGTAACTCCTTTTCATCCTTCATTTTTTTTTTACCCAACAATTTTTCGTTACACGTTTGCAAAGATCGGAACATATGCGTTAAGTATCTCGCGTTATTAATATTCATTAATTATTCATTTTGTGTAATGTCATATTGTTGAAATAAGAATTAATATTGAATCATTATTTTTATTGTTTGGGTTTTATATACTTAACATTTTCAATCTAAATTATGGAAGTTTTAGACATGTAGGTTCTAAATATAGATTTTCTAGAATAGGATTTCTAAAAAGAAGTTTTGGAATCGAGTTTCTGATAAGAACTTCTAGAATTGAATTTCTAAAAAAAAACACACACACACACACATTTAGAATTGAATTTCTAAAAAGAGCTTCTAGAATCGAATTTCTAAGAACAGAACTTCTGGAATCGAATTTCTAAAAAAAAAAAATTTAGTATCAAATTTCTAAAAAGCACTTCTAGAATCGAATTTCTAAAAAGAACTTCTAAAATAAAATATCTAAACAGAACTTTTAGAATCGAATATCTAAAATAGAGTTTCTAAAAGGAACTTTTAGAATCGAATATCTAAAATGAACTTCTAGAATCAAATTTCTAAGGAGAACTTCTAAAATCGAATTTCTAAAAAAAAAACATTTAGAATCGAATTTCTAAAAAGAACATTAAGAATTTAATTTCTAAAGAAGTACTTTTAGAATCAAATTTCTAAAAAGAACTTCTAGAATCAAATTTCTAAAGAAGAACTTTTAGAATAGAATTTCTAAATAAGTACTTTTAGAATCAAATTTATAAAAAGAACTTCTATAATCAAATTTCCAAAGAAGAAATTTTAGAATAGAATTTCTAAAGAACTCGCGAAAAAGTTTTCACCGTACAAATGTGGATAAATGCATCGAAGTGTTTCGCGCACCGAGATAGATTTTCCATCTATGAACGTGCCCGCCAATTTAGACATCGTAACAATTTCCTTTTCCATCAGCACAAATCAATTTAAATCCGCAAGACAAGCACAGGCCCAATGACGCGTCTGGGTGTGTGTAACCTTGATGCGGACAAGAATAATGAATCGTTTCGTAACACGATAATTTGCATCGCGTTTATCTGTATATAAAGTCCGTATAAGATCTATTGCGATGAGCATACAATATGTCGTATACGGGAGGGAGTGCACGCTCGTACATCGCGTTGGGCGGTTCGGAGAGAGACCTTTACTCTCATCGTACATCGGGCCGTTCGGAGGGACCTTGAAAATATATAATGTATGCACACGTACCGGAGGCATGGGACAAATGATCACACGCTCGCACTTGGATTTTCCGGAACAAAGCAAAAAAAAAAAATTATCATAATAATGATAATAATAATAATAATAATAATAATAATAAGAATAATAAATAAATTAACGATACTCGAGCGGAGAATAACGGTAGTGTTGCAGGAAAAAAAATGCCGAATGCGCGATAATTTGTCGTTCGAAAAAATGGATTTTTGGAAAAAATTCTTTATTTCTTTTGGTTTGGGTTTTTTTAACATTGGTTTTCTTTGATTTTTGTTGAATTTTCGATATTGATTGTTTTTTTTTATTTTTGTTGTATTTTCGATATTGATTTTCTTTGATTTTTATTGAATTTTCGATTTTGTTTTATTTTTTAATTTCGTTGAATTTTCGATTTTTTTATATTTTTTTATTTCGTTGACTTTTCGATATTGATTTTTTTTAATTTTTGTTGAATTTTTGACATTGATTTTCTTCTACTCGCGTCGGGCTCACTTTTGGAATTTCATAAAATATTTTTTATTCTAGCAGCGGAAAATCTTGGCTGGTAGCAGCCTAGTTGAAAAAAAAAGAAATTTGCACTAAACAACGCGACTGTTTACGTTCAACAGTCGTATCATTGCCGGCATGCTTTTTCAGCTCAACGCGTACGTCAAATCCCGAATTATGAGACTAGCACTTTTTTTTCGCCCGGACTATTATATTCTTTTGTTACGCAAATCTGTGATAATGTCGAACTTCTAAAAGGCGGACAGGTGTCTCCAGAGACGCGCAGCTTGCTAATTGAAGCGAATGCGAAGGCAGCGCTGCATAGATCACGTGATCACCATTAACGCACCATGTAGGAAACATGCGCGGAACTTTCTCGCTCGTTCGCTGCTTAATTACATTCGAGATAAGCTCGCTCCTTTTTTTCACCACGATTACGTTTTCCTTTCAATTTCCATTTTTTTTCGAGTAAATATCGTCGAATTTCCGGTACGTTTAGGTTTGTTTTGGGTTTGGGTATGCTGTTTCGATTTTTTTCGAATAAATATTTTCATATTTCCGAGCGACGAATTTTTCCGAGTAATCTCAAGGTTTCTCGAAACTAAATTCTCAGCGCAAAAATAAATCTATTGGGCTAAATTTTTCAGAAATGATTTATACACCGGTCGTACGGGAGCTTCGCAAGGCTAACGTGTACGAACGTTCAAACGCGTACGTATCGCCACCGCGTCGTTCGCGAGCGTGTCATCGATTCAAGTTTGCGACGACAGGTGTCGCCACGTTACGATGCATGTGCGCCTCTCGATCGGGCGATAAAATGTGTCCCTTCACGTGTTTTCTGTCAGACCTTCGGCTCGAGCAACTTTCCTCTCCACAGTTCCAAATATTGAATTTTTTAATAAAAAAAAATGATTTTTAATGATTCAGGGACGGAAGGCGAAGAAAATTTGATGGTATTAGACACGAGAAAGTTTCGAGTATTCGGATGTAACCCGAACTCGTAAAATGTCGTACAACGAAGCGTTCTTTGGTTAGAATAATAAATATTTGGATTTCTCATGAAAATGGAACGCCCTCGGTACGCAGCCGAGGCCCGTGTTTTTGTTTCCCGTACGCGCGTGGAAAAGGGAGAGACGGGCCAGCACGCACGCCGCAGTGTATAATCGAGGGAGCAAGGAGCGGAGCGAGTACAGGCGCGACGAAAAGTTAACCCGCGTGACACAGATACAATCTGGATGAGATGTTTTTTTCACCTCGCTCCCTGAAATTGAAGGATATCGCGTTCACGATGACCGAAACGATCGGAGACTCGCGGAATTTTTGGACGCGCCATTTTTCGAGATTTCATTGAATTTTGATTGGAATATATGAAGATAAATGCGGTCACTGAACTAGTTCCGCTTCTCGACCCTGACACTGCCATTGCCCCCCAGTCCCGGATTTGTGTCAGCGCTCAATATTGCTATTTTGTAATAACGAATATCTGACTGGCTTACCCCTCTCGCTCGTCTCCATAATGCGCTTAGGTTGGCCAATTATCTCCCGCGATGATTAACGCGAATCCTTTGGTTTTTCGCGGCCACTGTAACCCGAGGGAGAAAAAAAAACACTCTTAATTTCGGCTGACCAGCTCAAATTCACTACTTTGCGATATAAACATGGCCGGTAGACGGCCTCCTCTTGTCACAATTACCCCGGGGTCGTTGAACTTTTCCTCTCAACGACGAACTAACCGACGAACCCACCGACAATCGAATTTATGAATTTAATGATGAAAACAGGCGTTCTTTTCGACAAATAGAGCCACGATTGCCGCGATGAATCTTTCGATAGTTATAGTTTTGACCAGACGATAGTTCGCGACCTACTCAAAGATGGCAGCTCGCGCGGGCAAACACGCTCGATTTGAATCCTGTCGTTTAATTTTCTACGCGCTTCAATTATCGCGATTATTCATCCGTTCGTCTCTCCTTTCTCTTTGAATCTATGAATTACGATTTTGTTTAAATAATCCGTACCGATCGTTCGTGATATCGCGAAGCATTCGAGACATCTCCGGCCACACTCGCATCCGAAAAAGTACGTCGATAAATAACTGACAAGCGTCTCGTAAAATAGTTTATCAATCGTCGATAATTGCTAAATCTCATACACGGTGAACCAAACCACATCGACAGACGAGAATAAAAAGGTACTTTTTTTGGTGAAACGTTGATAGGTGGCGAAAGTAAACTAACAGTAATCGGATAACCTGCAAATATATTCTTCGTTTAGAGGTTATTTTTTCGTGATTAACGATCAGGGTAAAGATAATAGCCTGTAATTCTACCGGCAGGTTTTAATTGCTAATTGGTGATGTACTCTATTCTCTTATGTTCACGCTCATGTTACAGCCACGAATATCTCCAGTAATTTTAATTGCCGCAGAAACATAACCTCTAAACATCAAACCGGACAGTTTTGCAATTCAGTCTCCACATTAGCAAGCTTTGCAAATTCACTGATCTTGATATTGAGTACTTTCAGTTGAAGACTATATCTCTGGGGGGAGGAACTTATGAAAGACTAACTCGGCGATGGCTCGTTCATCCAATATAGTAGAAATACAATGCTTGGGTATTCGATACTGGTTCAGCGTATTTCCATTCGGCGCGTAGAAACAATAATTTTTTACATAATTTCGTAACTCGTTAAATTCAACTATTTTCATACTATTTCAGACGACGAGATGAATTCTGGATCGGATTAGACCTACCGGCGATACAATGTTCTGTCTCGTACAACCGTATTGCAAGAAACTGCTATATTATCTATGGAGAATCAAATTAAAGTACATTTGCGCAGCAGCGTCTTTGGTAGTCCTCCTCGATGTATTCGGAGCGTTTACGCATATCTTCGAGGTGCCCTACAACGAGAACTTTATATATCCTTACGACGGTGATGTTCAGCCTTTGATAGAAGCTCTGAAACACAACAAAAAGCCCGAAGTAGATCCTATAAACGTTTACAACTACAGTTTCGTGCACAATCCCAAAGATAAATGCGTAGATCCGGACTTTAGAAAGTTGCGTCTAGTTTTCCTTGTGAAGTCGGCGTTGGATCACTTCGAGAGGCGAGACGGGATAAGAAAATCTTGGGGTTTCGGGAAGCGATTTTTCGACGTGCCGACCAGACTCGTGTTTCTCCTCGGTTCTAATTCCAACCCGGAACTCGCTCGTAGAATCGACGCGGAAGTTGAGAAGCACAAAGACATCTTGCAGGCTGATTTTGTCGACACTTATTACAATAATACGATAAAAACGATGATGGGCTTTAAATGGGCTATCGATCACTGCACCAATGCAAAATTCTACATGTTCGTCGACGACGATATGTACGTGTCCGTCAAAAACGTTCTCAGATTTGTTCGAAATCCTGCATCTTATCCGGATTACCTAAAGGAGCCAAGTAGATTGGCGGCTCGAAAGAGAGAAGTGAAAGATTCGGACTTTCGAACGGATTCGAGCGAAATTCCTGAAGACGTCAAAAGAAAACTGGAGAGCGATGACCGAAAGTCTCGCAAGGAAGTTCTAAGCGTCAGCAACATCCCCGAAGCGCATTCAACCACCTACGAACAAAGTGTAAACACATCGCAACCTGACGATTCCACAAAGAACGCGATATACGCAAATGCGACGAACGAAAGAAGAAAACGGCAAGTTTTCGATTTCGAATTACCCGAAGACGTACGACTATTCGCCGGATACGTTTTTGTCTCGTCGCCGCACAGACACAAGACATCCAAGTGGTACGTCCCGCTGAAGGAATACCCGTATCACTTGTGGCCTCCCTACGTATCGGCCGGAGCTTACGTTCTCTCCAAGGAGGCACTCTTCGACTTATACTACGCGAGCCTCTACACTCAACACTTCAGATTCGACGATATATTTCTGGGTCTCGTCGCGAAGAAAGCGGACATAGAACCCTTCCACTCTGATGAATTTCACTTCTACAAGAAAGACTACACTAAGTACAATTACAAATACGTCATAACGTCGCACGGCTACGAAGACCCTAAAGAGTTAACATCGGTCTGGCAGGAACAAAAGTCTCTTGGGAACGCGTAGCCAATATTTGATCTCGTTACTCATATTTATTAATCGATACGCGATTCGGTGAACGAGCCAAGAAAATCGTTCATGTTTCGTTTTTTCAATCGTAGATAAGTTGTACGCGCGGAGAAAGGTTTGGCTCTTTTTGGACAAACGTACCGTCATTGCGTCTACAGAGGCACGTAATCTCAATATTATACTTATAACGTCGAGTTCATCGGCTACGTTCGACATACGATAATAATCGTCAAATAGACTCGCGTGCACGATATATACACATTACTCGATCATCAGGTATCTCAAAAAATATGATAACAAAAGGTATGAAAAAATGGAATATTCGCATACAAATCTAGAAGTGCTCGTGCGAGAGAGCACAGCCTTACCTCTTTTCGGATCGTTATTTATAAACATACACAACTATTTACAAGTTTGTACTCGTCGAATCCCACTTCGGATTCCCCTCGCCGCTCCTTCAGTCTTCGTTATGGCTTGTTACGGCTCGGCGTATTTAAAAAATATACATAATTTTCTAGTGCAAACATACGTGTTCTATGTCCGTTACTGTCCGACATCTTGCTTCGTCTTACTCGCCTTTATCAAGGTTTGATCGAGACTAGTCGATTTTCTCTTTATCATGTTCAGCAGGATCTGGGAGCTCTCTAATATCTGCAAAATCAAACAAAAGATGCCCGCTGATGTTAAGTAAATTACCGTTCGTTCATAGATCAGAAGGAATTGAATAGAAACAATCTATATTCTATAATCAACTATTCTTTCATTCACCTCAGAATGTGATCGTAAAATGAAAACCTGTTTTACACGTGACCATTGTAAACTACTTAGGAGAACTGCGACACTCCAGAATTAATAGGTTAATAAGAAAACTGATAAAAACGCAACCAGGATTCAATATTGAAACCAATCGGTCTGGATAGACGACCTGGTCAGGAACAATTCAGTATAAATGTTGCAACATTCCATACAATGATGTTCTCATTTGCATCCAAGCGTGGATTATTCAGTCGCTGATTATTCCGCGCTTGGATGCAAATGGGTTAACAAGTCTGGACATAGTTGGTGACTCTTCCACAGTTCGGTAAGAAACGATTATTGCGGGGAAACAAATGTGGATGACTTTCCATGTTCGATCGAAGATCAATCTTGGCGAGTGAACTAGAACGTTAGGTATTGGAACGATTTGTGGCGGTTCACCTTCAGGTATGCCGCTTCAGTGTCCGCAATGGTTTTGTCGTATTCGTTGCGCACAGCTATTCTCTTGCTGAGGCTCTCGTCGAGCCTAGTCAATTTGAACGACAATTTCTCAATCTCACGACGCAAGCCGTTCTTCTCTTCTTCCTCGGAGTCGATCTGGGCCTGGAGTTCGCCGCGTCTCGTCTTCATTTCCTCCAAACCTGGAAATACTCTCGCGCGATTGAACGTTAAGTTGATCAGCGTAACGGTGGAAGGAAACGAGAAGATTAGAGAGGAGCAATGATTTCGCGGAGAAAATAAGACAGATTTCCGAGTGGTGTGGAACACTTACATTTAACGAGCTTTTGGTTATACGTCTGCAAAGCGGCCCCGTGCTGAGACATCGTGTCGTTTCAGAGCATCAACAATACTCGGCAGAGTTCGCATTTGTTCGAAATTAATTCGTTATTTATTTATTGAAACAATCGTGACGAGTGTAACAGGCGTCGCAACAAATTTTTGTTTCAAAAGCTTGTGTACGTATATATAGCTGACAAGTAGAAACACGAAAGTGAGAATCGGAAAGAACGGTATTCCCTAGTGGCTGGACAAAACGGTTCGACTACAGCACCGCCACTGTGAATATTCTTCGTATGATTTTCACATTGGATAACGCAACTCGGTATTTTCGCTGCTGAAACGTCCGGCGTTTGCAGTGTCTCATTCGGCCGTTGGTGGCGCTAGTCGTGTCGTGAAACTTTTGTACGCTGATATGTGCGATCCTCTAATATGGCCGATCATTTTTGCAATGACTGATCTTCGTTTTTTCATTGATAACTTAAGCACCGATAAGAAAAAACGGATTTCCAAAGTTTGTGACGGTACGTCGATCTTTGACGTGTCTAAAAGTTTAAAAAACCGCTACACGAGAGTCGACAGGCAGACACGAGACTCATCACGTTGTGACATCTACCAGCAGTTATCAGAGGCTCGAGTTTCTGGCTTGACGGTTCAGGAGTGCAGAGAAGAATGTCCAACAAGTATTCTAGAATGGGTTTTTCCCATTTTCCCAGTCCAATTTTGCACTTTCGGCAAAAACTCGGGCAGATTCGTAATTAGCAGAAAATTTCCGATCAAATACACCCTTTTAATACTTAAAAAACGGAAAAAAAATTTTTTCCACCTCCCCCGGCCACTTTCCTGAAATCTCGAAAATCACGAGATTTCAAAAGGTCGTAGAGTGAGCTCCTTACGTGCTATGGAGGTTCAATCGGGGTGTTTGGAAAAGGTTTTTGCCTAACTTAGATAATGGCGTTGGATTCACATCGATATCTCAAATAGTTTTTCCAGGAAGTCCACTTGAAAAATGGCAAAAAAAGAGGCAAAGGGGTATGTATGGAAAAATTGGCCAAAATCGATGGTCCAACTTTGAAATTCTGCCAAAAATCGAAAAATGGTCGGATTCTAATGATTAAAAAAGCAATTTGAAGAGAAAATCATAACGAAGAGATTGAGCGCAAAGTGGAGTACCAAATCCCAACGGGAAAAAAGTTATCGATGATTTAGTGGAAAAACTTATTTCGCCCAAAAATCGAAAAAAATGTTGTATTTTTAATATTTTTTTTATTAGTCCATTTCGATGTAACTTTGTCCCCTGAACACGAATCCACCGCTTATTTCCCTGAAAACCCAAAATTTCTCTAAAAAAATGGTAAAAAACTGCTAAAATCACGATTTTTTTTGCCACGTGCAGTGCTTTCGACGAAAACTCGTTGATATTCGTAATCAGCTGAAAATTTTCGATTAAATAAACCCTTTTAATACATTTAAAACAGAAAAAAAAAAAAAATGTTCGACTACGCCGGTACATGACTCATTTGAAACCACCAAGTTTTTATAAATTAACAGGTCTTCAATTACGTTTATTTTCGAACCTCTACAGCTGTGTTTCGTCCGACCTAGATATTGTCAAAAAATTCTTTCGTTGTTGAATGTGTGCGCCTCGCGTGTACAAAAACCTTGCATGAGAAACATAAAAAAAAGTTTGTGCAACTCTTCTGCGACATTGACACAGATAACTCGAGCCAACGTGCTGAAAGGGAGGAGTACGAGACGGCTCAGATTTAACGATCTTCTCGATCGCGATACATTCCGCGAAGGTTCGAAGACGAAAGGGTAGAAAAATCCATCCACTTTTTCACATATCTTCTCTAAAGATATTATCCATCTCTTATTATACAAAAATCATAACCCAAATCATATTAATTTTATTGAATCAATACAATCCAAATAAACAAAATATATCAAATTCCACAAATAATACAAAAATCATAATAAAATCCCTGACATTTCTCTCATCTAAAATAACAAGCCTTTAAAAAAAATCCAATTTTTCACTAAATCGAAATTCCAGCAAAAACTGCAATAGATCGATCATCAACAGATATCACTGACAACTTATAGCATGACAACGAAAAATAAAAACAGAAAACACGCAGCGTCGGTAATATCCTAAAATGGGACATCGATGGAAATCTCGTAAAATATATGTATATATATATATATATATATATATATATTTTACGAAAATTGGACGACCTTCAACAGCCTGGAGCGTCATCGCGAGCAAGCTTCGAAAAGCTTCTTACACCAGTAATCCCACTGATATCGTGCCAATAAATAAACTGCGACTAAAAAAAAAGGACCTGCCTGGGCGGGTGGGTTGAAAAATAAAAAAGGACGTGCGCAACCTTAGCACCGTTCTATTTCTTCCGATGCATCATGTGACCATCCGTAGTGGGTGTTAACATCGTGACGTAATTATGACGACTGCCCGCGAAATACGATTGAAAATCCTCGTCGAGAAGAAACTCTACATATATATATATATATATATATATATATATGTATATAGAGAGAGAGAAGGAGAGAGAGAGAG
>JAPYZI010001553.1:0-15340 GCA_030523105.1 Ophioninae sp. A BG-2022a
AGAGAGAGAGAGAGAGAGAGAGAGAGAGAGAGAGAGAGAGAGAGAGAGAGAGAGAGAGAATGGACGAAGGAAATTGTAAAAGAAAAAATAACGAAACATCCGTAACGCGCATAACGTCATGATTCTTCGAAATTGACATTGTATACACGAGACGATATGGGGCGAAACATCGAGAAAATGCTACAAATGAATATACATTGTGTTAAATTATTATATAATAATAATAGTTGTTATTATTGTACTATAAAAATTTATTCGTAATTATTTAAGGATGAAATACACTTTTTTTTTAAATCACTTCATTCATGACCACTAAAAATGATAATTTTTTCGTAGTCCCCCTTCTCCCCATCCACGTACCTTAGACAGATACGAAGGTTTTATCTCCCGCGCACAGGTCGCTGAACGAGCGCATTCGAGTAAACGATTTTTTGTGGCTTATAAAAAGGAAAGTAATTGAATAAACAACTATGCGTTTAGAAGTAGAAAATCCGTGCGAAAATGTTATTTTCATATTTTTTAAGGAATTGTCATTGAACTTTCGAATATTGTTGGTTTTCTAGTAAAATTTTGGGACTGGATCGTGCCTTTTTTAAAAAATATGTTTTAGCATGCTAATTGCAGTTAAAAGTTGGAAAATAAATAACCCGGTTGATGTCTCGGTCCAATAAACCGCTTGTAATTTTAATTATTTCTAAAAAATCTGGATAAAATCGGCACGCGATATTCTTAAGACTCTAAATATTGAAGTGAACGAAAAAATATTGATAAAAATATCTCGCTCGTGTATGGCTCTTGAAAATTGCAACATATGAAAAAAAAAAAATAGAAAAAAAGAATGGAAATAGTTATAAACAGGTAATAATTAAAAAATCGAATATAATAGAATAAAATAGGAATGGAATATGAAAAAATCGAATAATATTTCTGTTTCGAAAAAATAATCAAACCAAATGACCAATGAGTCACCGCCCGGAAAATATGAAATCGTTTAACAATCTCCAACCTCGTAATTACGTGCGATACGTATGTCGATTGAGGATCTGATTTGAATATGAAAAAAAAAAGAAATTAGATCGCTTATTTATCGTGTCGAACATTCGCGTTTTTTTTTTGTTCGCTTCAACTCGGTGGGACATTGTAATTTTATGAAATGCACTCGTTACGCTGAATGGTAATTCCATTCGATTGCTTCTTTGAAAAATGGTATTCTGTAATTAATAATTCACTAGCGGTCGCGTTGGTATCGTACACTTTTTACTTTCGCCATTCACAGCATCGGCATATTTTTTTTGACCGAAGTTTCAGTATTACGATACATCTGAGAGACGTTACACTGTTTTTTCTTGCTACCACTCGTATGATGCAGACGGGAGACTTTTCTCTGGGGCGTTTTTGTTTCCAGAGACGCGAAGGTGCGAGCGAGGCCAAGCACGTTACAAGGTCATTCCATTTTTGTTTTTTTGCTACCGTTTGTCAAGAGCAGCGCAATTGCGCGTTTCTTATATCTTCTCTTTTCATCGCTCCGTGTGCTCTGTATTTTATTTTTTACATATTTATCTGCTTGATAAAAAGTAAATGAAAAGTTTTAGAAGCATTGACGAAATATTGTACTCACGCTCGAAAGAGTTCAATATTATATAGCGGCCAACTTTTACGACTTATTTACGACATTTTTAGCAATTTTTTTTCATTAACATTCTCCACTTGATACTCGTAAATTTTTCAATGCGCAAAAAATGTGTTTCATTGCATCATAAAATAAGAGCAATTATTTCAATTACTAGATTTAAAAAATACAATTTATAAATTTAAAAAAATACTTTCTATTGAAATATAAAAAAATGTTTTTTTCTTAGAGGTTGATGAACTGAAAAAGTAAAAAAGCTCTATCTACAAATATGCATTGTATAAAAATGAGGATTATTATTTTTAACTGCAAATTTCAATTTTCCTTAATTCCGTACCATTTTTCACGGAAAATGGGAAACGAATAATAGATTAATGGGCATAATTGCATAGATAAATATATACACAGAAAAATACGAATCTCTTTATTTTTAAATATCCCTATAAAGTGAAAGTATTGGAATGTGCATGTCTTTATATATTATTATTATATAAATAGATATGAGATTTAAATGGGTGGTTCATAATATTTGATGAATACATTTTTAGTATATCTCACAGGTAAATAAACATAAATTATCTCGTCTTTTCAGATTTCATCGATATTATTATGTTATAATTTTTTACCTCATGAGGTCTCAAAAAAAATGAATTGAACGTGAAGTTTTTGGGATGTTTCGTTTCATAGTATATTAGAACTTCTCTTTCAGCCAAGATGAGCGCTAAATTCATTCCGGTCAGGCTCCGACTACAATTTGCGGCTAGAGAAGTTGTGCAACGAGTGTAAGAATACCTGCAGGTTATACACATCATATTCTCGCGATGGCACGGAGTTTTCATCGGCCGAAGATGTATCCAACGAATTAACGTGAAGTTCTCGTGGCCATTCCGCGATTCGAGATTTGCATACGTGTCTTGATATTGTAGAAAAATGCGCCTCGGGTCTACGACGCGATCGAGATTATTATTGTTCAATTTTTTTTCGCTCGAATAAATATTAATTAGCTTCAAACACGAGGAGACAGGCTGATTAAGCGAACGTAAGACGTCAACCATTTTTTTTGTTTATTTTTTATTCTAAAAATACTGACACGATCGTGACAATAATTCGTGTCTTGTTGGACTTTCGAGATCGATGTAAAAATCTTCAACGTCAATCACATTTCCGTTCTCGGGTTCACTCGGTGACGTCTCGCGTCAAGGATCAACGCGAAATATTTTAACTCTCCAGCTTTTCGATCTTGCATCGGTGAACCCGTCACGCAAATTTTTCATCGCGGATTCGCGTTATCGACAGATTGGGCGATAAAAACACAACGAAACTGCGGATGGATAACAATTATGAACTTCGGAATGAGAATAGAGCGAAGAGATGAGCGAGGAAAAAAGCCTTTTCAACGTTCATGGTTCATTGTCCTTTTATTCGTTTATAAACCTTTTAATTAAGCCGCCAGTACGAAAGTGTGGCTCTCTTTCTCGGACTTCTCTCCTCGTTTAGTAGTTAACCGAAAAATTTGGAAAGGCGATCGTGTCGAACAATAAAAATGTCGAGAGTCGAGCAACAAAATTTAGTGATTTTTTCGGGTCGCAAAGTCAACGGAAAATAAAATAAGGAATATTAATAATAAAATAAATCCTTTTAAATAAATAATTGCTCTTCCTCTCTCTCTCTCTCTCGAGCTCTCTTTGTTTCACCCTCTCACTTGATTAGAGATATCAACGAAAATTTTCGTTATGCTGTTAGTGTCCATTCTAAGATAAAATAAGAGTAGTTCCAGACGACGAAATACCTTTCGTGTGTTTTCGTGACGGCTCTGACGACACGGAACTCTTATCTAATCTCGTCCCCAAAAGGAGAGGTGTACGATTGGGTCTAAGGAGGAAGAAATGCTTTTGGTTGATGAATTCGTAAGATTAATGAGATACGAGTACCTACTTATAACAATTACTATCAAATACGACGAACATTAATGTAAGTCGTGGCGGAGGGACGATTCTTTTTGCTATTCTCCTTATACAATTATGGAATGAGGTCTAGACGTCCAATTATCAATGCCTCATTCGTTACACCGCAACGACGTTGAATTAAATAGCGATTGCATTCACGCATCATTTTTTTTTGAATATTTAATAAATATACTTTTTGTAGTGGAGAGGTAGAGGGCAAGCAATAATTATATTGAACCTCGAATCTCTCGTGCGTTAAAAGACAAGATGGTGATTGTTATACGATGAATGTGAGGCAGATCGGCACCAAGCAATTGCAATTTATCTAGCAAATACCGATTAAAGTATTGAGGCGGAGAGGTGAGTTTTGAACGTATGCCTGTGCATTATAAATTTACTTTAATTTACTGTGATACTAGAAATAAAATGTTTTTTTATTAAATTTTTTTATTAAATAATACATTGATTTTCCGAACCCTTTGATTCGCCAAATTTTATTCCTCTCGATCGTCACTGTACATTGTCATCAGTCGCAACAATGAGAAACAAAGATTTTACAAAAATTATTGAAAAAAAAAAAAGAAAAAAACGTCCGATTGCTTGTGCAATTTTTTTTTATTTGTCAAAATGATATCGGCAAAAAAAAATTCTGTGTTTCAATGACCCGAACTTCAACGGTACATCAATACTGTCGACGAACTTTTTCAAAATCGTATTTTTCCGAAGTGTGTATATTTGAGTATAGTAGTGTAGTTACTCGCAACATTACGAATCTCGTTACGACGTCAACCACCGATGTACCGTAGAAATTCCAACAAGAATCGACGATACTCCTCGCCAGTGGGTTGTCGACATCGCCAGTCTCTCGATTTTCATGCCAGCTGTCGACGCACGTGTTCCCCATACTTATCACGTGTGTGTATAAGCCCGAAGTTGAGTAACGCGAGACTGAGGACGGATCCGAACAATCCACAAATACGTGGGAGCAAAAGAGTTAACGATATTCTCAAAATTGTGCAAATGAGAGAGAAAGAGCGAGAGCATAACGTTGCGGGGTGGAGCAAACGGATCGTCCACGAAGATTTATTTTTAAACAGTACTCTAAACTTAACGCGCGCACGAAAAAATTCGCTGTCCCATTACGATCGTGTGCAATAATTCTCTCTCTCTTTCTCTCTCTCTCTCCCTCTGTCTTTCTCTCTCTCTTTATCTCTCTCTTTATCTCTTTCCGCCGCTCCCTTTATCTTTCTCTCTCTCTGTCTCTCTCGGCAGTATGTGACACATTTTCGCGTTTAGAAGTTAGTCAGTATGTGACGGAGAGTTCTCATCCGACTGAACTCGAGTTCAAATGGAGGCAGTGCAAGTGCCAGTGAACGAGGCAGACGACTACCTCGGACACGACGCGGTACGCGCGCGAACGGATTATCCCGATATTCGGTCATTTCCGGCTCGTCAATTTTTACGATCGACAGATCGAACCGTGGTGTAGATTCTACCATTGTTAATTCGATGTTTTTTTTACATTTACTATCGTGCGAATATTCGCGAGTGGGAAGTGGACTCGTTTAGTGATAAACTTGGTGGCTTATGATTATTTATAGTGCGTTCGAGAAATTTTAGTGTTGACACGGTAAGACAGAGCTTAGAATTAAATTGATTATGAATTTAATGAAAATAAGAAAAATAGGGATCCTGATGAAGCAAGATATTTGTTCTTTACGTGATTAAGTTTTATTTTAAGCTATGTTTTTTTTATCATTTCTATTTAGTCAGACCTGTGAGAGGTTCTTTGATTTCTTTTTTAAATTTATATTCTTGTGCGACAAAATTAGTGAATTCTGGGTTTTTCAAGATTTTGAGGTCAGGTAGTTTCGTTTATGATGGATTTTTGGTTAAGATGTTTTTTTATTGGTTTTTTGTATGTTTTTTTTTAACGGGCGTGGGAGGTGTATAATGCCTATGGAATACTAATTAATTGCACATTATTTTTATTTTTTAAACGATATTATTTTTTAAACGATTATATTTGTATTCATAGAAAGGCAAATGATTATCCCTCAATACTCGTCTTATCGTCTTATTTAACCATATATTAATGCATAATAAAATTATAATCACTCTAAATTGATGTTGGTATCTTATCGATTTTTATCTTGATAATCAACCTTACCAAGATAATTATGGTAACGCAAATGTATCTACTTAAATCTATTTTATAGGTGATCCAAATTCAAGTCGTAACGTAAACAGTTAAATATTTGTACGTTGATTTTTGTAGTTTTTAAACGTTCGGATTTCATTATCGTATAGTGGCTAGTATTTACTGAATAATTTTGCATTAAAATGTGAATTCGAGAAACCATGAATTGAATATGTGTTTTTGGGGTTTGAATGCTTATTTTCGTAAGATATTTTGTTTCGCATGATAAGTCGGAAATTTGGAGCACGTTAAAATTTCATTGTGCATGTCATTTTTGGACTATTTCTTGGCTCGTGAGTGTATTTCTCACGCGAAGCCGACCCGGATCACTGTCGTGTTGACCGGAGTACACGAACATACGTCGGGTTGCCTACTCTAGGCGCTCTGCTGAAATCTAAACGATTACGCCGAGCTATTAAGGCAGGATTTTACTTTGGGCAGCCGAAAAAAGGAATGATTGCTTTTATGAATGTTTTTTGAGATTATGAATACAGATATTAATGCAGGGTTTATTAGGCTTATTAAGTGCTCTCTTAAAATCCATAAAAATAATATTTTATTACATACGAAAACGCCATTTGAATAGAACATCTTGATTAGTAGGTAGGTCTGCACTAATCTTGAAATTTCAAAAATGAGCCAACTAATATAGAGAAATGTTGAATCGTTACGTTTAATACATCACTAGCAAACGATCAATTTTGATCGAAAAAAAAACAATTTTTTTCACCATATTTTGGTATCAAACGATGTAATTTTTTAATTGGTGTTTTTTTTCTCACGAGGTGATCGTTTTTGTAGATATTGGACTTTTTTATGCGGTCATTGTTTTGGTAAATATTAAACAATTTTTTTATAAGTAAATACATAAAAAAATCCATAAATTTACATAAAGTAAATACATGTAAAAATAATCACCTTTTCTTGTGATATTATTGTTTTGGTAAATATTGAACAATTTTCTTGATAAATGAATAACACCTTAAATAAATTCCAAAAACATGTGCAATAAAACTGCATTCTTACATCTCTGAGTACTTTTTTTCTCAACGACATTTTCTCTCTTCGCGCTGTTTTGGCGGACTTCGGTAACGATTCCATAAAAACCTAAGTTGGCGGCTGTAATGACCCGATAATAGGGGTCATTCAGAGAAATGAATAAGCAAGATGACTGAGAAATCGTTTCGACATTTATTTCTACATCATATAAATAAAGTTTTGTGCCTTATTTCAGCAAAAAACTATTTATCAATAAAAACGTTACAAACAATATCCTGAACGATCTTCAATAAAGAGAGACTCAGCGCTGTATTTGATTTTGGTCACCTTCTTTATTTGAAACACGAAACAAAACGATTTTTTAAAATAACAATATATTATATTGGTGGAAATTTGACAGAATCTCTTCTGTTATCGAGTGAACAAAAACGTAAACGCGCAAGAATTATAGCATATGAGTTTCGAAATGTCAAGTCGATCCGTTTATCAGATGTCGATAGATTGCAAGCACCGTTTTGAGAAACGTGATTTTGAGAACTACGCGTTCAAAGTTTAATCAGCAGTTCTACTTTGGTAATGATGAATTAACCTTTAGTTGCTTCGGGAAACAATGGATCGTTTGAAACTTCTATCTATTTCCTGAAGTCAATTAATTTACATTAATTTTCATCAAAGACGTGGATGTTTATTAACACATCTAAGAAATAATTGTTCCGCAGCTGCTTAATTTTGCGAATAGTCCATCTTTTCCGCTTCGCCCTAAATTCGCGAGGTCGTATTTGCCTTCCAAATAAATTGCCTTCCAAATAAATGTGCGATAGTAAAATTTTGATCGTTCAATGATGAAATAAATAAATTTGACGGGGCTCTCGGTTGTTACCGCTGCACAGTCTGAGAACTTATCCTAAAGTCAAATTAAATGGATTATATGTACAACGGAAGCATTAATATACACCATTTGAATTCGCCGAGGTCAGAGGCGGCTGCCGCGTACGGATTACTTTATTTCGTTCAACTTGGTTGTTTTCTTTCCCCAACGATTTAACGCGGAAGTGTTAAACACGTAAAAAGCAATGGTGAATCGAGGGAAACGTAGAATTTTATTTCGCGACGTCTTTTTTGCGCGTATCGCCAGCGTGTTTTACGATCTACAAAAAAGAACAGACGAAACTCTCACATGAACTTTATTGTGTTTAGAGCCAAACGAAATAATTGTTTCGTTTTTATCCAGCTGATTTTTATCGCAGCCGAAAGTTTTTTTGCGTACAATAAACAAATTATAAGGCGAAAATCAACAATAATCTGCGTTTTTTCTAGACGCTGTTTATCAGCTGGTCTATGCAGGATTTTTGTGGTCGACGATCAGCTGATATCCAAAAATGTTGCTATTACTATCTACATAAATTTGTTTACGCGATGGTAGACCCATTAAAAAGATAAATAAACGTCGAGTATTCACGAAATCGAGCCGAAACCGAGCAAAAAATGTTTACCTTACTTTCGATTCCTGTTGTTGTTGCACAAACATCATTACGTGATTTAAACAACAATGTTATTTCGGTTCGTGCATCTGGCAAAGAATGCCTAAGAGTTTCGAGTGGAAAATATGATGATATATAACAACAAACCCAAACCCAAACAAATGATGATGGTAATATAAACAACAAAAAACTGCCACAACAAATTACAATATTATACGAAGAAGATATATGCACACAGAAGTGCAGCAATAACTATAGTAGCAACAACGACAATAATAAAGGTAACAAGTGTAATCTCAACAAAATATACAATACTGATATCAATACACTTCGATATTATAACCGTAATACGAATCAATGGTATTTATATACATTGAACAAAAGTTTAAATTGTTCTATGAAATATTATAAACTAATATTAATATTGAAATGATATGTTATAATAATAATAATAATATTATAAGTATCAAATATTGTGATTATCGATTGATCAACTACCAGTATCACTATTAGTAGTATTTGATTATTGTTATTATTATTTCAAACGTAATGATTGTTTCTCGATGACTATTATGACCTTAAATAACGAGCGATTTGATTCTCTCCGATGCTAAACCAAGGTGGTCCCTCCCATTAACAAGCACTGATGTCTCAGTAATGGTTTTCTATTACGTTACTGGAATATACGCTGAACTTATAACCACGAATTTACATTTTGTATATGGCCACAATAAAAACGTGCACATATTCGAGAGCATGAGAGCGAGAGTAAGAGAGTGTTAAATCGCATCGACTAAATGAACTTCCAATGGAGGTGGATATAAATGCTAATTATACTTGCTAAATGGAAAAGTATGTTGATCGAGAGGTCCTGGAGAGGGCAGTTTAATGTATGACATTGAAAATGAAAGAAAAAAGAAAAAAAGAACGCGGGAACAACGTCAACGAGAACGAGTTACGCGATGACGGCGGGGTACGCGCACACGCGCGAATACAGAGGAGAGACTTACGTGCATATGTCACGTCCGGTCAGCCCGTGTGCGCCAAAGCACAGCTTCACGATCCCGTGACGTCGATACGTTTGTTTGCCATTTTTTGTTTTGTTTTTGTTTTATCGCTCACGTTGCGTCGCGCATAAAACGAGCCCGATGGGAACTCAGACTTCTTCGTGCAAACTCGTATTTAGATGCATCGATAGTTATGGAGATTGGGATTTAGGAGTCTCGATTCCCTCTCTGCATTTTAGCTGGGAAAAACCTACGGAGCGAGACTCGTATAACGTTCAGCGTTTCAAGTACGTCTCACAGTTACTCCGGGGTTCTTGCGGCATCCAACGTAATTTCGAATGCATTCTTTTAAAAATGAGAAACTTTCGTGGGTTTACCAGTTGATCGATACGCAAAGTGACCATTGACTATTCTAGATCAGTGACTCGTTAATCCAAAGTGACCGTTAAATATTTCCCAGAAGCAAATTCATTGCGGGTGTCCCTCCGATCTCTCGAGTAAAAAGTCAGATAAAAATTAGCAAAGTTTTATAAAAACAACAAACTTCAATATTATTGATTTAAATGTGATGAAGTATGATGAAATTTCGTAAAAATTCAATATAATTGGACAAAATTTCGCGATCGCATAAATGAAAATTCCAATTCTTAAGGAATAATTTCTCGAATCGCGGTGAGCCTATGCATTGTGTTTTACTTGACCATAGATTCCATCCGTTTCCTGCAACTACACAGAACCCCGCGGAAAACAAGTCCCACGTATATGGAATATTAATATCACAACGTTAATTCGCGTTACTACGCTCGTTTGTGAATTCTTGAAAAGCATGTATTCGTTTGAATATCACGAGTCCGGACGATCGAGAACTTTGTACCTGACGAGCAAACCGTCACGGCTAATTTTTAATTTCCACGCGATGAAAAATCCCGCTCGTTGCGGATCGTCACATCTCGCGCACTTTATATCGCCATCTCTCGTGTGGCTCCAAAGGTTTATGTGTGTTTGGGCCAGAGTAGAATCATGTTTGCCAACGTCGGTTTGGAAATAAAAATAATAAATAAAGAAAAGACATATCAAATAAAACGTCGAGCAAGAAGTATGCGCGACGATAAATAAAAAATATGTCGTTTCAACAGTTCATGGCTGATGGTCGTAGACGGTTGACCAGTTATTCAGTTTGTACAAGATTTTCACCAAACTAAAAGCTCATTTTGTATGGTTAAATGACGGTTGTTCATCATTCCCAAATATTTGTCGAAGGAAGCCTATCCCTTTCTCTCTCGCCCTTCGTGTCTTTGTATCCCTCTTTCTTTCGCTAACTTACTCTACCTCATTCCATTGGAAGTCGAAAAAAATCGTTGAAGAAAAATTACTGCAGACAAAACGATCATGAACCAAGACTTTATCAGCCGACTTGCTAAAAGTAATTAAAGTGTCATGTGAGGTCAATTCCGCAGTACATCTATTTATTTTTTAAGGTTAATTTTGATGTCGATTTTATGCAAAGATAGGTGTGGGGTAATTGCACTAAGATTGCCTTTACTTGGGGTCCGTGTGGTTGTATGTGGATTGCGATAATCACACTGCCACGAGCATGCGGTGATGATATAAGCATTTCCTAACTTTACATAAACGTGGTACAACGAGCTTGTCCGACACATTTATTTGCACATACTTGCAGGTACGGATGGAACGTAACTACGCATATGATTGGATGAGGATCGAGATTGATCGATCATCGGATCTAATGATGGATCTCCTGTATACAGCGTGACCTATAAATCGCTATGTTCCTTGAAAAGGGTCACAAAAAAATAGAAATCACTTTAATCAAATTACGCCGCATCAGCTGAGGGAATCAAAATTGAGTAGTTGCTGAGTTATGGTGACTAAGATTATTGAATTTACGATCGTTTAGGAATTTTAAGGATCGTTATAAAAAACAAATAGTTTTCTCCAAAATATTTAACTCTGTATTTTCGATAAATACTTTTCAGACAGCTGACAAGTGAAAGATAACATTTTTAACGTTTTCGTGAACTTTTTGATTTACACTTGCTTTTTCGTTTGATATACTTCGCAGCTGGCCTGTACTGAAAAATATTTGGCTACTGCAATAACTTTTTCGCTAACCTTGATTCTTTTTTTTAAAAGATCAGCCTTTTTGATGAACGTTTAAAAAAAATCGACATATTCGAAACGAAGGAATAGCGTAAAAAGAAATTGAGAATTGTCCTCGACACCGACATGTTGTCTTGTAAAGATCTCGACATAAACAAATTTTGGAATCAGAAAAAAAATGATGCATCTTTCAAACAGGTTTTCCCGGGGCATTCAGGAACTTTCACGGTGCACACGAGCTCGAATTGACCTTCGCTTAGCGACAATTGGCACTCACCTGACAGGTCGAAACAAACTTGCGATGTCCCCACCCATCCCGATTATTGTTCGAGTGTATTCACAAAAGTGTGTTGACACGTGTAAGTGTGCGCAGGTAGCATTCACGGTGTATCGTTGTGAAATTCAACTTTGTCGACGGCCTGCGTCCCGTATGGCAAAATTCTACAGTCGCACACGTATTAAAACATGCCTATGAAGCATTCTTGCGTACTTGTGTGAGCTTTGTGTGCGATTGCGCTCATCAAGTCGATAAAACTTTACGGAACGGTTGTGAATGTGTGCAATACAGTGGGCCAAGGCCATGACACACCTAGGCTGAAGCTAATATATCAGATCGAATATACTTGGATACACATGCGTTTGTTTATACACAAAATAATATTTAATTAATTTGCTAATTTAATATTCATTTACTGATTAATTACAGGCATTAAACATATTAATATATTACTTGATATTATTATTACTGTTAGTTGAAGCATTATCAAGATTTATTTTTCAAATATTTATTCACTGTATATTTCATTATTTCAAACATAGTAATTTTAATTGTATGAGTTGTGAGACGAGATGGCCTTTGTGTCCATATGTCAACGAATTCTTCGCGCACGCAATGACTCGCGTATTTTTCCATCCCGCGGTAAGAACAGAAATATGCCTTCGTAATGAGAACGTGCGATAGAAAATGATCGAGTCGTAGTACGGGAATGGGAGGTCGAAGGAAATGTTCAGATAAACCTGTATATATCTCGGGTACATTCGTGGACGTTTCTTTTCCGTTTAGGTATTCCTTGTTCATTCCTTGTACTTTTGGACCCGATCCGCCATGAAGTAACAATTGAATTGTATTCGACTCGAATTCATTTAAAAATTGTATACAAATTTGATATTTACACTTTGAAGATATTCGTCGGAACTTCGTGATGAGAACACCATGGAACTCATTCAAGAAGCGTGTCTAGTGGGTCTATCAATGTTTCCTTATCGATTCATAACGAATAATTATTACTCATTTTTGATAGTAAGAATTATTCGTTGTTGAAGTAGGTTTCAATAAAATCAAACGTATTTAGTTTTTAGAAGGTAAGGTCTGATCGACTGTTGAATTATTATTGATCGACTGAATGAATTATTGAGTTATTGTCGTTAATTATTGAGGTATTGGGTTAATCCATTTATTTCTTTTGTTACCTTTTATTGTATCGTTTCGAAGTCGGGTTTTTCAACGTTTATTTGTATTTGTACGCAGGAAAGAATGTAAAAAATGTTATCAGTGTCAAGTTCGAGTCCCTCATTGGGGACCAAGTGATTTAATAAATGGAAATTTATGACGAATGGGTCGTTAAGGCCTTGACTACACTCTTGCTCCTTTACTGTCTTTTCGCGTTCTTCAGTTCGTTGGGAGATATCTAGGCCGAATAATTGACCTGTGGTCCGATCAGAGAGCTTCGTCATTAATTTAGCTTTCTTCCCCTTCGCCCTCTCTCCATTTTTAGATTCTCGAACGCCACATTACTCGAGGTGATAAACAGACGCCTTAAAAGTAGAATCGAATGGAACCGTTGTTTCGTTATTGATGATGTTATCAAAACTCTGCGTAACATTGAATAGGTAATGCCGATCGTGGAGTTTTTGTGATCGGCAAGGGTCTCGCTAATCGTGATACATTTATTGTTCGACAGCTGCCTATAATTTCGTTTTTCACGATTACTTCCGGAATTTTCGTTTAACACCCGTACGAAAACCGAATCGGCATCACCTGTTGCGTCTACAAAGCACAATTACGAAATAATGGTAGTTAAAGAACTCTTCGACGATAATGTTTGAATTACGAAAGACTTTTCACACCACGGTTCTGTCCGAAAAATAAACCTTCTCAAACTTCACATTACGAATCACCTTTGGAACGAATCAATTTACCAATTCAAATTTCGATTGCGTTTCATTCAAATCATTTTCCGGCTTTCAATATAGCTTCGGTTCAATTCGCATCAGCAATGGAAATTAAATACTGATTTAATCATGACATTAGTTCTTTTTTTTTTCCCGACGTATGCTACGTAATTATCGATTTGCCCTTTTTCTACAAGAATTATAAAACGGCTTTCTTCTAGGGTGTTTCGCGTGGGGTATAAAAATATTTATTTTTTAATATGAGATCATTGATACGAGAAGAATCTTGTGACAGAGTCGCAGTTTTCAATGAGCAAAATAAATAGATTCTCTGTCTTCCATCGCTCGAGTCTCCGATTTTCCCTCTTGGACTCATTTTACAACTGCGCTTCGGTTTGCAGTCAGTCTTCGGATGAACTATCCATGAGATATCCGCCGTGTCGTCCGAATTGAATTCATCGAGAACTCTGAAACGCACGATTCAATTGTGTGGTTTCGTTTTGTATCTCGCTATGCAGATCAGGCTTGATTTGTATGAGTGGCACGAGGATCGATGAGGTTACAGAGGTTACAGTTATTCAAATTTTGTTCCCAAGCTTACCACTTCTTAACTTATCACTCGATGTTTACGCCTAAGATTATTCCTGATCTAGTGGCAAACCAGTCATTCGAAGCAAAACAATCTTTCGCTCGTCGATCTCTTACTTTGTTTGCTTATATACGTTATATAACCATAACCACCACTGCAGAACCCGCACCCGAATCGTTTCTCAAAACGATTTCTTGCAAATGCAATACGAATTGGGGCAAAATTATTGCATAGCAGGACTGAAATATTCAGTTATACATCAAAGCTGCAGTAGTAATGTTGTCGAACTTAGGAACTCCTCGATGACGACGACGAAACTGAAGACATCGAAAATCTTGCCTTATCAAAATCAAATTTTACTAGTGCATATCAAAAGATCTGCAAAGAGGAAACCGATGATGTTGATTTCGTAAGACCATCGTCTAAAAAAAAAAAAAGCCCGCAGGCACCACGGCATAGAAATGTAATAAGAAATAAAGTTATTTTTAAGCAACAAAAAAATGGCTTTTCATTAATTTGGGAAGTATATCCCACACGTAGAACACTCGCTATTTTGGAAGGTCAGATACGACCGTCGATAAATGTTCAGTGATCGTTTGATAAATCGTCGAAATCTCCCGGTCGTTGATCCCAACGGACGTCGGCAGCACGATAGAGCACGTGGCTTCCTTTTTTTTTCTCAATCGATCGCAGACTTTGCGCCTTGATCAGCGAAGGAGCTCGGTAGGATCGCTCAACGCGCACGTCTGCGACAACGTGAAAAGTTATGATATTCTTTGATCGCGAGTGAAGTAGAAGAGTGCGAAAAAAAAGTGGGGGAAAAAAAACTGGATGCCATGACGCAAATCGGTATTTTCCTGGCGAAGGACGCTCATAGTTGGTCGCGTGTTTTGCCACGGTTATGAAAATCATGGGAATATGAATCTCAAGTGAATCATCAAAAGTCTCCGCGAGATAATTAATCGGAAGCCATTTTTATCATCATTACATTCTGTCATTCCTCAATCGGAATTCTATGACGGATTATCCGAATCAATTATACCATACGCGATTCATCTCCAAAATTTGTTGTATCATTCATCGGTTTTCGAAATCCTTTAAGGGAATGACGAACACGTTCCTAGCCACATCGAAATTTCAAAATCTAATTTCTCCCACACTATTCAACCGTTTTGCATGAAATTTATTGTGTATA